>JAMKCH010054972.1:0-16590 GCA_023653785.1 Ophioderma brevispina | reverse complement strand
AGTTCCAGGACGCCTTGGAACAGTCAGGGGTTTACACCTACTCTTGTCGAAACTCACATGTATTTTCATGGTTAACCTGCCAAACACAGGGAGAGTGAATTCTAAGTTTAAACAAATAAAATTCAATCCAAAATGTAGTACCCGATTAAATGCCAACGGGATTAAACCGGGAACATCCAGCGTCAAAAGCGGATATCTGTAGTGGCCATCGACCCGTGCAACACTCTAATACAAGTTACAGTCAGTCAATTTATGTGACTGCACTTATTCAAATATGATATCAGTTAAGAAGTTAAGACTATAATTGTTATGAATGCGATGTCTACTCTTCTCCAGTCAAATGAGTGTAAGGTTCTGACAGTTAAGTGTCACAGGCAAACATTATGAAACATAGAATGTCATCACTCAGCATCCAGCGGAACTGTTTTGTATAAACCACACTCAAACTGTGAACCACTTTGGAAGAAAATGGCTAAAATACAGCACAGGATTCTTTTTGACAAACATTTGCTTAAAATCATACACCAGATGCGCTGCATGAACAAAGAGACAATTGTAAAATGAAAGATGAAGAATAAAGACCTAGGGACTGTGACCTACTAAAGAATAACGACATTAAGGCAGTCAGACAAGGAGATACCTTCAAAAGCCAGTCCAAGACTGTTTGAAAAATATCTTCAGAACTTCCGTGAACAACTCAACGGATCTTGTAATACCTGGTAACAATTACAATAAACGACTATAATCTGATAGAGCAAGTAGAAATGCGTTAAAGATGAACAAACAATCAATATTATGCTAGATACAGCAATAACACTTTTAGTGAAGGTTCGACCTCAACTTTAGAAAGTGGAGGAAGGACTATAATTATGTATCCGGAGCAAAGGGTCAAAGTGGAGGAAGGACTATAATTATGTAGCCGGAGCAAAGGGTCAACTTAACATTGAAGGACCAGGTTCAGAATCATAAATCTGGACACTAACAACAGAAAAAAGCTTGCTGCTGTATGAGATGGCACAGGACAGATCACCTTTAAAGATAAAGATGCAAATGAGATCACTCCAAATCTTTAGCTGTTACTAAGATGCTTAAGACTGGACAGGGACATATCAGCTAGAGAATAATAGTGAAGCTTCACAAAGTGACAATCCATCCATCCATCCATCCATCCATCCATCTACCTATCTCGATGAATTCAGATGTCACTTCGCCAATGTTTGCATGATGAGAATTAGAGTATTTCTCCACTTTTTTCTTTATTTTTGTCAACTCATTTTGGGCAAAGGTCATGAGGGATTAGACGGGGGATTAGAAAAGAGTAACGGCACGGGGTTTGTGGTGTTGTTGCTTCTTTTGTGTTAAAAGTGAAAAGCCTCAATTTATAGCAAATTTTGGGAATTTCTCGTTCAAACAGTATTAATGTAAAATACATTTTAAATTCCTTTCTCTTCAATTATCAAGGAATTTTCAGAGATTTTAGGGCATATCTTGTTCGGGAAATAGAACATCGCGTAACTCGGGCGTAGCGCCACTGCCAGAAATAATTCTGCATATCAATGTTGGCTGACGTTCGTACGGGTTTTTTGCCGCTACAACGGGAAGATTTGAAATTTGGCATGGTGGGCTGGACCGTTTTAAAATGAGTGCGTATGACTCACAAATGAAATAGATGTAACAAGATTTGTTGTGAAAACCCAGACACAAGACACAAAGATTGTCTGGCCCAGCAAGCCGTTTGAGGGATTGGGTGACGGGCCCGCTTTCCTCCCTGCTATAAATCAACACAGCTGTGATACTTAATTTTTGTCATTCTTAACTCAAAATACCATAGAAAACATTATCGGAACTATTTAACCATAAGACTCCTCGCTGCACGCGGAAGACGAAAAAAGAATATGATACCTCAAAAAGAAAATAAGATCTAGGACCCCAATTAACAATGAAACATTGAAACATTGAAATAGAACGCCTAAACTTAGAGTGAGTGAGCATCTACCACAAGTACCTAGTACCTAGATCAACAATTTCAATGGAAGACACCTCGAAAGAAGAAGTAATGGCAAGCCTTAGTGTAAAAGCAGAGTGGATGGACTTTAAAAAACATAGAAACATACCCATGTTAATACGAATAAAATTGTTCAACAATGCATATTAACATCTATGACCTACTTACCAGAAACATGATCTCTGACAAAGGAAATAGAATAGAAGCTTATAATAAATCAGCGAGCTATGGAAAGAAAGATGTTGCATCTGACGTTACGAAACACAAATCAGAAAGTTATATGACAGACAACTGGAGTTAGAGCCAACATTAAGATCATCAGAAAATTGAAGTGAAGATGGGCTGTTGAAAGACTACAGGACAAGACGGGCAATAGATGCACATATCTCTCTCTATAAGAGAATGGCAACCAAGGAAGGGAATGAGAAGAAGCAGAAGGCGGAAAGAAGGATGGGGAGATGACTTAACATCATGGAAAGGGCCACAGAGAAAAGGAGAGCTAGAGACACAAGCGAATCAAAGTGTAATTAGGATGGCTTTGTCCAGATTTAAAATAAATGACTACCGTAAGGCTTAACCCTCGTCCGACAAGATGGGGGTACCACCCCCAACAGATGATTCCCTGTAGCACAAAAACGCAAGCAAATATGATCCAAGGCTTTCATGTAATTGTACCAACTTCGGGTGGGGTGGTGGCCAGGGTGTCCCGTCAAAGTCGGAAGGTACCGGGGGGTTGGTTGCCACCTGCCTTTACTTTACTGTGTAAAATGCCAAAAAATGGTACTTATGTTACTTATGATGCTTCTCTAAGCAAATTATGCACAGTATAATCTTTTCATTGATATGCTCTCAATCAAATACTGATAATATTTGTATTTTTTTCTTAATAACATGTGTATGATTATTTTGACACCCTTCATTGCAAAATAAATACCAATTGCATGAATAGCGAAAAATCCCTTGATTTTCAGATACGACATCATATTGTTAAAACTTGATTGTTTGTAGTTCATTTGAAGAAAAGATATATGTAGCTATACACTGATACCAAACAAGATGATGTTTGTCCCTTAATACGAAAAAATCAGAATGAATGTACAAAAAAATGATGTATATAGTAGAAAAAACTCTTGGTTGGACGAGGGTTAAGAAAGTGATTGGACACGAAGTGAAGGTTTGTTTGATGTGATGTTCATGAATGTTATTGAAATCAGTCAGATAGTAAATGTTCTTGTCTTCTGAAGCACTATGATATTCATTAACGGTCCACGTTAATAATATTTTATTATTCACATACTTTTGCGCCCAGAATCAAAGTTCTTTGGTATTTACGACACATGTCTGACCACTCACCTTAGTGGTGGGGGGGGGGGGGGGGGGTGAGCCATATATAAAGAACGCTCACCCATTTTTACATTTAGGTCTATATTATGCTTAAATTATGCTTACTCCATGGTGAGTAAAAATAACTTGACCGTGATTGTGTCCGCCATTTTGATTTTTTAAATAACATATAACATATGTGGTATTATCTGAAAGCTTATTTCATTATCTTGAATTTGCTGCAAAGATCATTCACATCGGTTAGGTATAGACCGAGCTACAGTCGGCGTTCAGCGAAGGAAATCAGTGTCCAGAAGAAAATCGGGCTATTTATTGTCTGCAAAATAAATGTAATGCTATTTCATCACACAAAATTCAGTCACAATTTATCATTGATGCCCACTTAACGTTTCTACGTCCTCATCGCTCATAACAATCATTTGAAAAATAGTAACTTGATATATACATGTATCAGTTTCTGGATGAGTTGAATGAATCATAACATATGAAGGAACGGACATCGGTGACAAAAATTATGTGTCCTAAAGTATTGTCTATATTTTGTAGACAAAAATATGCCACATCTTAAAAAGGTTGTTACAAATAAAAGTTAACATTATCACTGACTTTTATACCTTTAAACTTTATTTGACATAAACATAGACATACCCTTATCGTCAATTTTTGGGAGTCATTTGCTTAGTTGACCGCCGTGCATCCAAAATCCGTGGATGGCTAAAAGATGACTACTTGATTCAAAAGACTACAGCTCGGCCTTTACTTAACCGATCAGAATATCTTTGCAGCAAATAAAAGATAATAAACTAAGTTTTTCGATGGTACCACAAATGTTAGATATAATGTTATTTAAAAATTCAAAATGGTGGACACAATCAGCGTCAAGGTTTTTTTACTCACCCTGTATGACTTTGCTAACACGTAAATGAGGGCACATGTGTATCCAATGGATACAGCGACCGATTCATGACCCAAATGTCCTGGGTTCGAGTCCCGCTGAGGCCAATGTGTTGTGCACTTGGGCAAGGCACTTTACCTCGCTTGGCACTCTTCACCCAGGTGTAAAATGGGGGAGCTGTTTGGAATATTGTCCATTGAGCGCCGCCTAAAGGTATGAGTATGCCTTGGCCAATTGTAAGGCAGCTGACATATTCTAGTGGCAGCGGAATAAATGTAAAGCGCTTTGATACATTGTGTGGCAAAAAGCGATATATAAATGTCGACATTTATTTTAAATGGAAATCTGTTATGAAATTGGAATTTATCAATTTGTTTAAGCAATACAACTAGGTCGCAAAAATTAATGGCCTTGTTGGTTCCATCCAGCTGAAAACGAGTAGTTGCAAATTATTCATTGAAAACTAATAAATCGACTATTTATATAATATGCAACTTTTGTGTTAAAAATTGTTATGTCCCGCTGAACTGTGCAAAAAATAAAACTAATCAAGCGCTGTTAAAACGGTTTTTATTCAATCCAGCTGGATTAACCCCAAACAGGTTAGTTAGTCATGTTAGTCAAGCTTATTACGTCCATTGGCTACATCCTAACTTCAATCATGCGGGAAGAGACGGTTGATACACGCACTTTATTTGTCCCTTGTGTTATTTTCTATACTATTAGTTCAGGGCCATATGGTAAATAAATACTATCTGTGGGCTTTTCGTGCTTATTTTCTAATTTCTATAGCATTCCCAAATTACATTAGTTAATTAACAAAAAACTCGATGGTGCCAATTTTCTGAGGATTTGCAATGTATCATTTATGCAAATGAATATACGTCATTAACCAAATCATAGAAAACGCTCAAGTACCATAAAGGTTAAAGTGAAGTGTGAGATATATTTCTTTGACCAAAACGGAAATATAAAAACTGGCATTTCAGCCTTGCTAGCATCTTCAAATTCAAGACGGCAGCCAAAACAGACGCCTTTAACGATAAACCTTAAAATTACCATAATATTGTATGTAATATATTTGGTTCTATCATTCAAGAAATATAGAATATGTATATTGTGTGCTATGTCTTTGACAATTAGAAATGTCTCTGGCATGCTGGTAACAATGGAGCATCTCAGATGGTGGACCCAATACGCGTTTTAAAATTACACCGTCAACACTCCCTCCCCCTGTACCCCTATGTCCCTCCGTAGCAAGATTCAGGTATGGGATCATCCACCGAGTATAAAAAGGAAAAGTATGTAAAGGATAAAACATGATTAATCCTATTGATATTCAGATTTTAATTTGTTATCGGCCTTAAAATTCATACTTTAATTTGCTACTCCTTATCATGATGTCTGGATAAAATAACTGAATATATACAGGTGGCAATTTTGGATTGACGGGCGGACAATTGCAGACATTTGAACCTAAAGCAATATGATATTAAGTATATGCTGCGCTTGACAAGCGTTTACGATGCCCTTATAAAACGGTGCGTGGTTTATCCACAGAATGATTATATCCAGTCAAACTGTGATTTTATTCACTATTTTGCCATTTTGGTGGAACTTTTGGAAATATTCTAGCGCCATCCGGATCTTTTTTTCTCATATTAATTTTTATTTTGACCCAATATGCCACTTTTTCTATAATTTGAAAATTTTGGACGACATCTTGAATGTTACTGGAATGCTGCATTTTACATTTTAACATATCGATAACATTATAGAATGATAAAATGGAGCTTTAAGGTTTATGTGATTGAGTCGTGTAAAATGGTGAACACGCGCTCGAAAAATATAGCACCATTATTTTTGGCTCACACATATCATAATTAACAAGTTCCGAAGAGAATTAAGAATAAGGTATGATTTTTGGGAACCGCTACTCTCTTTACGACGAATTGAACCCAAGGCGATGCCATATTTTAAGTGGAAGAACGAGGCCGGAGGCCGAGTTTCTTCCACGCAAAATATTGTGTCGCGGGTTCAATTCGTCGTAAAGAGAGTACCGGTTCCCAAAATCATACCTTATTCTCATTCCTTAAACTCTTTATCAGTTAAGTTCTCTTTAAACCCAAGTTCGCATTGCGTTATTACGTCTTAAAGACAACAAGAAAGGATGCCACCCACCCAGTGACAACAATCGAACAACCCGTTGAACGCAACGATCATACGCAACGAGACGTAACGTAGGCAGGCGCGCGCAAAAATACAAAACGCGGTAGGACGACCAGCGGCGGCCACGACACATAACGGCAAGCACAGCGCGGACGACCGGGGGGTCAAGGAAGAGAAAACCCGGGCAGCACCAAGGAATGGCGTAGAGGTTCACAGAGGGGAAGAAGAGAAAAGAAAACGGCGAAGCCCCCCACGGGAACACATAGGGCCACCGACGAGATTAGCGTTCAAGGTGGGAAGGGCCACTTATTCGTCTATAGCATGCCATACCTTTCCCTTCCTTCAGCTTCCCAACATCCAATGTTGCGAGGACATAAAACCAGGTTGACACCATGGCGTATGCAAAATTTGGGATTGAGATCGGGAGGAGGAGGTTAAAGTATATCATTTAAATTTCCAAGAGTGTGGCATTCAAGACTATTGGTGACGTGTGCATCAGAACACTATGAAAGGCCAAGTGGTTCTAGACTAAATTCTACGTGTAACCACGTGTGAGAGTCTGTAGCGCTATTTCAAGTGGTCAAAACGTGTAAGATTGTGCATGTGGCCTCCTTACACCCTAGCCTATAGCCCTAAATGTATTATACGGGGATCATACGTGGTACGCTTACACACATCTAAGATATAGTAAAGTGGTCTCAAAGGTGGATTGTTTTCAGGTCCGCTTGGCCATTCATAGACGGCATATAAGACGTTGCGTCAAGGTTATGACATCACTGCACAATTTAGTAAGTGAAATATAGTCCTTGAGAAACTAAAGGTTGAGTGCGTTAAAACACGGATTTGATAACGTTTCTACAGAAAACAAATGATCTTTAATTGTATGTAAGAGTACTTGACCGAAATATAACTAGAACGGGTCACTGATGGAAGAGACTACAGATGGGGACAGAGATGGAATTGAAATTCTTTTTTGTTTGATAAATCATCCATTTTTGTTTCCATTTCTTTTTCGAATCCATAATCGAAAATACCTTACGATGAGAATATCAAGGATGCATTCAATATCTGGGGAGTATGTAATACCAGTTGTGCTGTACTTAAAAAATCCATACATCATTTACAATTTCCACTCATTGATTCTCTATGCACAGACTTGCCCTATGGTAATGCACTACGCTTCTGCTTCAGTCTTTGTAACAAAACAATACTTCATGTTGTATTCCCAATTTTCAATAATTCCTGGGCATTAATGATGTATTGGGTCATAGACCCCATATGTACTTAATTACACTACAGTGTGACAAATAACATTAAATGGTTATACGTGATTGCAATAAATCCACGTTCAAAAATTTGCTCTCATCATGTACCAACCCCCAAAGGCGAAATTATTCTAAATGTATGAAAACGATATTTGGCGAAATTTGCTTTTTATTGTGTGCGTTGGAATGAAAGTTTGACGTACACGCTGTATTTGTGCCAACGGGTTTGGTTTCTAAAAATTCGAAACGATTGAGGAAACGGGCTATAATGTGGCAGCAAAATAAATTAGTCATAAATTGTACATGTTTGACTGAAAATATATGCACTGCATGACAAATATTCGAAATAATGTTTTTTCAAATATTTTTGCATAAAATGTTATTATGTTTCGTGACAGGCAACGAATTAGCTGTAAATACTTAAACGTTTTCTCAAGGTGGTCCATTTTTCATGAACACCCACGTCGATTAAAACAAACGTAGATCATTGAATACAGATGTGATTGACAGTTTTCAACTTTTAGTGTCAGACTAAGTAGAGTTAGGGTAGGTGTTAAGGGTTATGATATTGAAATGTTTATGCTTGGTAATTTTGCCACTAGTTCCGCAGTTCTATGCTAACATACTTTGGTAAGTATATAGAACTTTGCATTTTTTTCTGTGTGATGACGCAGTGTTTTCCTCTTACCCTCCCCCACTCTTTTCTGTTATTTATATTGGATGTTATTTTCATCGCATATTCTGTAGCGTCTCTCTTCAGGAAACGAGCGGTGCCTTCACTTGAAAAAAATCGGAACAAAGCTTGTTTCATGGTCTAGGTGAGAGTAAGCTAATTTACTTCAGGCTTATTTAAAAAATCACAGATGCTTCCATGAGGCAAGACCAAGTGGGTTGGTGAACTTACATACATAGGTGCCAGACTGAACGAGAAAATGTAATATAGTTTATCCGTGTGGGGCCACAATTGGAGTAATTTGGTGCATGCTTGAATATCATATTCCTCTGTGTCAGAGTGTTTTTCGTGCTTGTACTATCGTAGGCGTAGTGCCCCCAAGTTGATAATCTTGGCCATACTGTATGTATGCTTTTAGAACCCTCTCAGCTACACCATGGCTGCCATATGGGACCACATGACCTACATGACGCACAAATATACTGCCTCATTCCCAGAATGAGCCAATTCTTAAGCTGTTAAAAGGTTGGGTGACCGACCAGGATCCAAAATTCATGTGATTTCTCCTTGACATGGAAGCAGATCACCTAAACCTATCTGATAACCGTGAAAGTTGAGTTTTAAATTGATCAGAGTTACTATAAACTTTTTAGTGTAGCGTTCGAATTAAAAATAGTCAAACTAGAACTAAAGATAGTCACCTAGATAAAATACTCAATTCCAAAAAGTTTGAGATGAATTGCGATTTTTCGTTTTGATGCAGTAAACATTTATGTTAGTATAACAGTGCCATAGGGATACTGGGTATAACAACATTTCCGGATCGGAATTTGATAAACAAAGTTGTGATTTTCTATATGAAAGACTTTGATTTGAGCTTAGCATTCACACAGTGATTAGTATATAGACAGGCATTATGTACATGCAAAAAACACGAATGTGTTTGAAAAATGAGGACGCCCTCCTATGGGAAATCCTGAGTCAGCCTTTAAATCGGGCCAGCCGTTTGGAAAAGTGAAGCAAAAATGTGTACCAAATGGCCTATAGACAATGTGTGCTAATAAATGTGGTATACCACACTTGTGAGACGTTTTTGTTCATAAAATCAAAAGAAAACATTTCCTGGGCCTAACTTTTCACCGGGGAAATGAGAAAAATATGAACTCTCTTCTGATACCAAAATCTCCATTTTGATGTAGTAATGTGAGGACGAGGCTGTCGATCAGGTCACCCACTTTTAAATGGATTAATTTTATTTGAGTCATTATCTTTGTTAAATTGACAGAGAGAAATAAAGAACCTAAGATCCAAAATCAAGCCGTGGTTAGAAAACAAAAGTTAAATTATGTTTTGATCTCTAATCCGTTGGAGAATTTACACCACTTAATAAATAGGCCCCAAAAACCGACATACCACAAAATTCACTTGTTGAAATGCAATCGCTTGGGCCTTTCCTACTTTCAGGAAGTTGATATAATGTCAAAATGGTTTAAGGTTAAAGTATATAATGATGCTTTGGTGAGATTTTGAAATCCTTTAATGAAGCCAATATCTATAGAAATCCAGTCTACAACCTCGCCAGTGCCTCTCTATTAGAGTTGGTAGGGGTGAGATGCAATCGTCAAATCTAAAAGGTAACGTCCCATTTGGTCTACCCCATTTCGTCCAATTACCATTTCGTCCAGTCCAATATGACCAATTCTCATTTATTCAGTTGCCAATGTGGGCAAAATGGGATTGGGTGAAATGGGATCTGGACCAAATGGGAATTGTAACAAATGGTATTTAACCAAATGAGATTGGATCAAGTGGGAATCCGACCAGGTGTGTTTGGTCCAAGTCTGAATACCCCCCAGTGTCAGGCTGGGACAGGCCTGGGCTGGGATAAATAAAACAT
Organism: Ophioderma brevispina; assembly: GCA_023653785.1. Lineage (NCBI taxonomy): Eukaryota > Metazoa > Echinodermata > Ophiuroidea > Amphilepidida > Ophiodermatidae > Ophioderma > Ophioderma brevispina. Next base: position 6,342 of record JAMKCH010054972.1, on the reverse strand, counting down.
GATCTGAAGGAAAACCAAACGTTTTCGTGACGTAATTGATTATTATGTCAGAGGATTTCCCCTAACAATCTGGAATTACAAAAGCACTGTCATGAACTTCCCCAGCAATTGTTAACTACAGGTACAAATGAGTACCACTGACAGGGTAAACGCATTTTATTTGTTCCCGCGTTAAAAAAAAAAAGAAGCATAACATAATGCTGTCGTATATGTGAAGCATAAAATGCTTGCTTTTTGTGGTCCTAAAAGTTGGCATGATCGACAGATACACTTGTGCAGTGAAACCTTCTATCTGGACTTATTATGCTGTAGCATGCGTATGATTGCAATGACAAGACGATTAAAGATCTATTCCTAAGGAATATATTGGACTAGGCAACGCCTTGAACTGCTGGATAACATATCTTCAGGATTGCTATAAGGAAAGATTCAGGGGGTGTTTTGAATCAATCCCATGATGCATAGCAATGTCCCTATACCGTACTGTACTAAACACATGTCAGTACTTAGGGATAAAAAGTGTTCCAAAAGTTTAAGAACCACAAGACATTTCATAATCATGCAAAAAAAACCCTAAGTACTAACGCTTTGTGGGCTAAAATCAGCCTTAAAGTCAGTGTTTTTATGTGTTAAGAATAGGTTTTTTATGTGATCACATGACCCTATTGAGGTGAAATTTCCCAAAACTGGTGCATTGTAGGATTGACTCAAAACACCCTCTGGGAAAGACTGAAGATAATAGCCACCACGCAATTTATTTTCATGGAATTGGAAATAATGTGAGACTGACAGATTGAAATATTTGCTGAGTAAACTTGCCGTAGATTATGATAAGTCACGCAACAGAGATATCATGTAAATTGGGAAACAGTAGGGTAACTCTGTTGTTTAACTATGTTGCTTTTTATTGTTGTAATCATGTTGTGAACATTCTAAATTTTTTTATCAATTTTGAGCTGCAAAATAACAATGTAACACCTCAATATTGATAACAAATAGAGTCAGGCAATGTTTTTCACATACGTCTCTAAAGGCTTTTGTGACAAACTCGCGGTAGTTCTTCAGTAAAATTGGCTTAATGGACCAACACTAAAAACTTCCATGACCTTGCCATATGCTCTTATTAAATGTGAAGAAGTTGTAAAGAACAGTGGTGATAACATAATCACGCCAACGCAAAATGAATTGCATTCAATCACGCACTTATTGCTTCCATCTGGTAGATGTACAAAACCCAAAGGAGAGAAAGATTTGAAAATAAAAGAAAAGTAGGTGAGAAAATTTGTTTTTATTGTGCGCATTTAGGAATAAAGGGCGCAACATCTGCCCTTTGGTTAAAAGGAGTGACATTTCAGTCTAAATACTATAATTGTAGGAGGTGGGTGACAAAATAAAGACGCAAAAAATTACGCCCACTACTAAAGTGAACAATTCTTGACTTGAAACACAAACTCTGGTAATGGTTAGTTTGGGGACTGTATGCCCGATCGGCAAGCAATAAACCAGGGGTGTCAATTCTTGATAGACTGGATTCTGAAACAGTTTGACAAGGATGTCGATGGGATAAGAACAGTCGTGAAATACACAGCAAGATTCCTACTCACGGTGTAACCCAGAGTTTAGGCTACTCCATGTGTACTCTTAGCTCTACTCCAAGGGTACCCCCTTGATGCATTATTGATGCAGTACCTACAACTAAGTACTTGTGAAGTACACAAGCCACTGGATGGATAGCAGCTATGTTTACTGAGCAGTACCTATCCTATAGTGTACTCTGAAGTTGCCCGCTAGGTGACTGACAGGTACCCATGTAAGCCACCAGTAGTGGAGAACCTCTGCAGCTACTCCTCGGGAGTACCTTCACAGGTACTCCCCTACCGGCTACCTGGTAGGCAGCACTTTGGACCATAGAGGGCGCCAAATATTCTATTGTTTATGACTTTCTGATCATTTTCAAGCTTAGTAGCATCTATATTTGAGTTGAGCATCACCAAAAACCCCTCTATATGACATTTTGTGTAAAAACATGTAACATATGCGACCAAAATGTTAAATAATGGATAAAATTACTAAAATAATCACACAGAGCTCAAAGCTCATTTGCATGGGAGTACCCATGCAGGTACTCCCGTATGGGGTGACTAGTAGTTAAGCTACTGCGTGTGTACCTAAGTGGATGATTACCCCTACTTTTGCGGCCGGCGATGTGGTACCCATGCAGGTTGTAACTCCGTGGCTACTTAATAGGTACTTCACAGGTACTCCCATGAAGAAATTGGTTGTGTAGTTTATTAGGTTTGGTACCTTGATACACCCTCTTAGCGACTAATGGTATCTTTTTTAAGGTCAACACTTTTAATCACTAAAGAAATAAACAATAAAATACTGGTAATTTTTTAAATATATTTTAGTCGTTGGCAGCAGCGGTTTCATTTTATCGAAGTGTGATAGAAAACTATTACTGTATGAAAATTACAAGATGGTCTAAAATGGTAAATTTCGTGTTGATCATTATTATATCAACAAAATAATTAGACTTTGGGGTTTAATATAAAATCGAGAAACGTTACCAATTTTGGGCTTTTTCTCCAAATTTAGCGATTTTTTATTACAATGATTTGCCAAAAATGTTAAACCCATTGCTGGGCCAGATTTATTATTGTCTTATAACCATCCCATTTAATCAAGTTTCAATTCAAGTTTGTTTTTTTTTGGGGGGGGGGGGTTTTAGCTATAGTGTTGATCTTCTCGACACATATCCTATAGCAGATATCTTGTGATAATCAATTCAAGACGCTTATGGATTAAAAAGGGGGAAATATTGTATCAGCATCTGCAAAATTATGATAGGCTCATACTGCAAATATAAAAAAGCAATTTTCAGGACATCAGTAATCTGGTCATTTGATTTATGCTAATACTGTGACAATAAATCAAAGTAACACCAGTTAACGATGCAATTTTGTGATGGTCGAGATATCAAAATATACGAGCGTTAAGAAATAATTAGCCTGCAAAAGGTAACGTAAATTAATATTGAAACTGTTTTGAAATGGTTATCAAGTTACCCAATTACAACTGTTAAGTAATTTTAATGACATTTTGGGGGATTTATTGAAGGGATCACTAGGTTTAGGGGCTCTTGAAAAGCGAATAAAAAGTAATCGTATATCCCCGTTACTCAGTTTGTTATATTGCTCTATTCATCGAACCATTCCATACACATCTGTTTCAAAGAAGTCAGGGCGTTTGCAGTTTAATATTAAATCTGTCAGTGTGGTTGGAACACGAAGCATAAGCATGGTATATCATGTGATTTCTGTGTCTGGCTAACCCGATACACAAGTATTCCCAATAGCCCGATTTTCAGGCTAGTATATCGTATGTAACTTGGTCATGACACACAGATTTATGCTAAACACCCTACATGTAAAACGAAAGGTTTTCAATGTACGATGACCCAATTGCCGTGATTACCAGATTACCGAATGTTAGATAAAGGGTCATAAAAAAGGGGTTTCCAAAATAATGTTGAGACAAGTGGTAAAGAAATCAAGACCCCTCTTTGCCAAAACTACCTGATGATAATTTTTTAGACTTTATTCCTTATACCTGACAATATTGGAACACACCATTTTCAAAGTGAGCATTTATACTACATCGCATATCTGCATACAGCCACGTTGCTACACGTTAGAGAATTTCCTAATACTCCATTACACGTTCACCACACACCAAAGCCTATAGATGTACATTAATGTAATAATGTATAATGTCTAGAGAAATATTCGATTTTGTTCTTAACTGAGAGATAATGTTATTAAAATGTCACCATGCACTCATTCACACACTTTGTCGACTTGCATTAATGACGGGTCTCTAAAATAGGGATGCTCAATATATTGTGTTCAGCATTGTCCAATTTCGTCAAACATACTTTTTTGGTTTTCCTAAGTATCAACTAAAACACATTATTTAAAACAAATTTCATGCCCAAAAAAGGATTGAATTGTTCTTCACTGTTTTTGTTACACCAATATCTAGAAGGGTTTTGAATGTAATTGTTGAAAAATATGAACTGAAATGTTCCTTAGGGCTACTGCATTCCCAGATAGTGTACCTTTAACAATCTTTCATGAATAATAATAAAAAGCAATGAAAATGAGGAAAAACACAAAACATGAGCAAAATAACGAGTTTGTATTATTATTCATGATAAATAGTTATATAAATTATTAACGGTTACATTATCGGGGAAGGCAGTGACCCCTTTGAAATAATTGGGTTTAACATTTATTAAAATTAGATGTAAGTCCTTCGAGATATATTGAAAATACTACCTTTTGGCGCACCAAGGGAAGCAGAAAACGTTCTATTGTTCCTGCATGTCCTGTTGAAAATAAAACAATATTTTTCATTGATTTGTGGTAAAAACATAAAAACTAAGTATGTCGACATTGCAGAATGCTGTAACACAATAGGCTGGTTATCTCTAACCTATACCCATGGTTTACATGCTTACTGGTATTGAGTAATGCGTGTAGTGTAAAAACATAAAAACTAAGAGTGTCGACATTGGACAATGCTATAACACAATAGGTTGGGCATGCCTAGTCTATACCCATGGTTTACATGCTTACCTGTATTGAGTAATGTGTGAATGTAAAAACATAAAAACTAGGTGTGTCGACATTGGACAATGCTATAACACAATAGGTTGGGCATCCCTAACCTTTACCCGTGATGCTTACTGGTATTGAGTAATGCGTGTAATGTAAAAACACAAAAACTAAGTCTGTCGACATTGGATAATGCTATAACACAATAGGCTGCGCATCCTTAACCTATACCCATGGTTTACATGCTTACTGGTATTGAGTAATGCCTGTAATGTAAAAACACAAAAACTAAGTGTGTCGACATTAGGCAATGTTGTAACACAATAGGTTGGGCATCCCTAACCTATACCCACGGTTTACATGCTTAGTGGTATTGAGTAATGTGTGTAATGTAAAAACATAAAACTAAGTGTGTCGACATTGGACAATGCTATAATATAATAGGTTTGGTATCCCTCTTCTATACCCATGGTTTACATGCTTACTGGTATTGAGTAATGCGTGTAATGTAAAAACATAAAACTAAGTCTGTCGACATTGGATAATGCTATAACACAATAGGTTGCGCATCCTTAACCTATACCCATGGTTTACATGCTTACTGGTATTGAGTAATGCGTGCAATGTAAAAACACAAAAACTAAGTGTGTCGACATTGGACAATGCTATAACACAATAAGTTGGGCATACCTAACCTATACCCATGGTTTACATGCTTACTGGTATTGAGTAATGCGTGTAATGTAAAAACATTAAAACTAAGTGTGTCGACATTAGGCAATACTGTAACACAATACGTTGGGCACCCCTAACCTATACCCATGGTTTACATGCTTAGTGGTATTGAGTAATGTGTGCAATGTAAAAACATAAAAGTAAGTGTATCGACATTGGACAATGCTATAACACATTAGGTTAGGAATCCTTAACCAAAATAACCAAAACGCATGTCTTGCATGGTGGTTTCAATTACATCCGGATTGTATCCAGTGTCATCTTGAAGAAGATCCTGGGTTTTCCTGGAACATTATTTGGTTCTTCTTCCCTGTGTAAGAATTTCGCACCCGATTCCTTTCCAATTTCAGCCTAGACATATCTTACATTAAGCAACGATTTCCACTTCCAAGTAATTGTCAATCAAAGAGTAAAATGCATTGATGTACAAATGGTGCAATTTGCAATAGGAGTTTTTATTATTTTGTATTTGGAATGGGCTGGGGAGCAGATCTGATGCAGTTAACCTATTGACCTACTGTACGAGCGTCCTATTATAATTGGAATTGTAAGGAATACGAAATCTTTAACTTTAATTTGGTATTCTTTAAGGTGACACTTTACAACAGGTGAATTAAAATTGGGGTCATTTGAGGTCAAATGCATGATACTACAGTTATCATTGCAGGTGTGTTTTCCTTTATGAGTGGTGATTGATCATACCTATTAATATGTCATTTTTTCATCTTTGCCTCATGAAATATTTTAATAATTTACACATAGGCATTCATTTCGGTATTACTCCCTTGATCATCAAAGGTAAATAAGGTCAAATCATTCGTAACGTTTCAAAAATAGCTACTAACGGAAATTTGCTTGTCATTGCACGCTTTTGTAAAGCAAGGTTTGATGTATGCGTTGATTTTCTGTTAAATGAGTTGATATGTAGAGTGAGTGATGTTTGAGGATATGAGCGGCAAGATGAAGGTGCAAAATTAGGTCTTATTAT
>JAMKCH010054969.1:0-10003 GCA_023653785.1 Ophioderma brevispina | reverse complement strand
TTAAAGCAAATTTATTTAGTGCCAAAAACTCGTTTTTGTGATGTAACAATACCTTTAAGTTCTTTAATGAAATATAGCAGTATTTTGTTATTTCCTCACAGCCTCTGAACCCTCAGAACCTACGTGCATTTTATAAATCGACTTTTGTATCAAATGAGTGGCATTATAATATGGAAATTAGTGTACAACCCTGATTTTACAAGCTATCCTTATTCATGCCACAGATACGCTGAGTTTCAAGAACACATAGCAATGCAAGCTAACATTGCATCAGATCAGCAGATTCTCATCTATGACAATGATCACTTTCATCCTGATTCGTCAATGACATGTGCATCATATCCAGTGACTTCAGAAGAAGATCCTATAATTCTCATTCCTGTCAGGTTTAATGGATGTGGCTCACCCATCCCACCCATTGCCCGTAAGTTTATCTCTGTGAGACCTTCTTTTCAGGCCTACGTTTTGATGAGATACTTTAGGTATTAGGCGTTCAGATATATTCAAAAACACTTAGAAATTTAAACAACTCTTCATCAGAAGTAACAGTTTTGGTGCTTAATCAGCAGACTACTAAGGTTGCCCAAACGTGGAAAGTAGCTAATGGTGTAGGAGTAAAGGTCATATGTAAAACAAACAACATAATTATGTAAAAAAATATCAAACCAACAGAACACACAAAAACACCCAAAAATACATACAGGTTAAGACCCCAAAGGAAATAAGGTTAAGATTTTTCTTACGACTTTCTTGACCTAGCTGGATTAAATGATATTGAATGAAAAATATAAACAAAAAAAAACAACAAAAAAACTCCCAAAACAACAAGAACAACAACACCAACAAAAACAACAAAACAAACACAAAACAAAGAAAAATCAAAAACAAAAAGACAGAAATGTTAACTAATCAGGTGATTGTAAACTTGTTTGTCATTTCAGCTTCCATGCCTGAGATTAAAAGCAACTATTCACTTGAAGCAGATTATCCATTATCAAGGGTGAGTATATTCATTATATTACAGAGTGTCTGATCTTTTATAATTTTTCCTAGCTTATTGTAACTCAAAAATTGGATCGTCCGAAAGCATGCCTTCCTTTAAATGAGTTCTTCGTATAAACAATTACAAATGAAGAGCGCCGCTCATTACTCTCATTACTGAATGGTGACGTCATATTTGTGATACAGCTTGGGGAGATTTCGGAAATTCTGCAATGTGTGTTCATGACGGTCAAGAGACTTCTTAGACCTCAGGTGGTCAACATTATGTGCGCAATGATAATGGGAAAATCCGGGATGGTCTCGGCTTTTGGAAGCTGAAAACAGAATTCAAATCAGACTTTCCGTTGGTGAATGTTGATGTTGTTTTGTGTTAGTAAAGTTGCGCCATGAGTCAATCCCAGAATTGGGGGTTGAAAATTACTCCTAAATAATCGTATATTATGCGCGATATAATGTGACTAGTGAGATGTACTATTTGTGTCGGTGTCACCTGGTCAAGTCTGAACACACGTGTCTAATCTATGCAAGGTGACATTAACGTTTACTACGCTGACATTGCAAATATGGAAGGCTATTTTTTAGCAGTGGAACCAAGTTTGAATTGGGAAATGCAATGGGAGTATTGATTGCTGTCATAATTATATGCGCGGAACTGTGTTTTCACTCAGAAGGATCAGTTGCGGCGCCGTCAAGCATGGTTTGCATGACACGTACAATGTACACACAAAGATTTACTGCATTCGGTTGTGTACACGGCTGACTTAGGTCAGTCAGCCGTGGCTTGATCGAGCGCTATAGATAGCCGAGAGTCTTATGGTTATTTGCATAAATAGGAATGTACTACACATGCGTGAAGTGCCGTCGGTGACTAGTGTCGGTGACTAGAATCGATTTACGCATATATTAAAAATGTATACAGACTTCAATAGAGTAGGTTTGTTTGTGGTGTACGTGATTGAAAATGTGAATAAAAAATCAAACAGCCAAAAAGGAGGAAAAGAGTCAAAGTTCACGAAGACCTTGTGGATTTCTTTTACTGATTCTCAATTCCTCCCTATAAAACCCTCAAACTGGGGATGTAATTATTGGACTTGTTCTTTGCAGATCTGTGTCGGTGTATTGCATTTTATGCAAAGAAAGCAGGACCTTTTGCTGACAATGACGTCCAATTTCGATACAATAGCTAAAGCAGTCAGGTAAATCAAAAGTGATATTGGAATTTTTTGTACAGAGCTTATTTAAAAGATTGTGGACTTCAATTGAAATTGGAGACTACTGGGGTACAATCTTTTCATTTCAGAGCAACACAAAAAGAGTTATGTATTATTTCTCCCGATATTACGGTTCATTGCAATTGCCTGAATGAAATGAAATTAGTATGTACTCAATATTTAAGGAATCACGATACATCAGATATCAGTTGGTGTCTCATTTCAAGCTATAATCTGTCATTTATTAAGATGCAGGCCCTCACCTGCTCGCAACTAAACTGTATCTCCTAATACTGCTAAGAATTATAAAGGATATTTTGCAATTTAATGGAATGGAGGGGTGATTCATTTAATGTTGAAATATTCACCAAAGCATATTGACCATTTCATTGATCAGTTAACTTCACAATGCTAAAATTCCAGTAATGATTTTCTTGTTTATCGATTTATAAACAGATGCATTACCAAGAATCAAATGATGCAACTAACAGTTCGCTTGACAGACGTCAACGCTAAGAAACAAGTAGTAGACAATAGTCTCAAACGTGTGGAAGATAAGACTAGTATCATACTCCAGTTGGTGGACTCTCACCTAGCAGAGGCAGGCAACAGGAGGGAAAGTGAATCCATACGAGAGACATTGAGAGGTGTGCAGGAAGAGGTTACCCAAACTCGACAATTAGTTAAACTTGTAAGTAATTTGCCATCCATCGAAGGATATTTCTCAAATTTTTAATTATTTTTAGGATAGTGTACTTCAACTATAGGAATATAAGGTATCTTTTAGGCATATATAAACCCCATATATGCTTTCTTAACGATAATAATGCTCTTCTCTTTCACTAGGTAACTGCGAGGCAGAAAGATGCAAATGAGAAGCTGAAAGCGTGTCAAAACTGCGATGATAAAGTGAGCTGGAAAAATCCACTTGGTTGTCGTCCAGATGATAGATGGTATTATATTTTGTAATCAGGAATATAAGTGATATGAAATATTTTTGTAAAATGTAATCTACTTAAAGGGGCATTTCGTGATCCACAGCCTCGTTCCCCTGACTTAATTAAAAAATATGAGATTTTATATCATGTGGAGACGAAATTCGTAATTTTGTACTTTCTGTCCGTAAACTGACAGAAATTACAACATATAATTTGCACATTTATATATTTTGAAATCTAGTGCACTATAATAATAGTGCTTATATAATATAATAATTGCTAATAATATAATAGTGCTAATATAATAATTGTTTTGATAATAATTGGATATGGCCTATGATAAACGTATTTTAAATTTTCCTTATTATCTAATTAACTTGTTAATTATCCATGCAGAATTTCATAACAATGTCGTCGTAAAAATAACGTTTTAAGGTGTTATTTCTTATGATGTCGCAAACATTCAACGCACTTTTGATGTTTATTTTTTAGTCGTGAACGACTAGACTTCATTAGAAAAGAGCTAGAAGAAATAATGCGTCAATATCGTCAAGATAGAAAAGCCAAAACTCTTGGCTACAATGAAGTTCAGATACACAAAATGGAGAAGTGAGTTTAAAATATCATTATGTGATTTATTTTTCTTTATTACGTTGTTTTGTGATAGCAACCTCTGTAAGCAACAGCACTAACTGGTTGATATTCTGATGCACCCTAAAACAGGTGTCATTTTACAAGGGTAGTGGTCAACTATACACTATTATACGAAAAAGTGGTCAAATTTTGACCACGAAAAGGGCCAACTTTGACCTTTTTTGTCAAATTTTGACCACTATTTCAGAGTAGTCCGCATAGATGACTTCTACTCTGGTAAATGACCCGAAAATTACCCCGGTGTTTTTAGTGTGTGTGTGTGTGTGTGTGTGTGTGAAGTATGGCAAAACCCAGTAAATACAAACATGTGAGTAAAAGAGTTCACTAACGTGTGACAGAATGTTATGTATAAAGCATTGTAAGGGAAATGTTAAAAATCTAAAAAGGACAAGAAAACGTTTTGAAGATGTTTAGGTTGAAATGATTTCATGAAAATGTAAAAAGTTCTCTAAAACCATCATTGGCAACATTTTAATATGGCATGGCATAAGATAATTCAAAATGAGTTATGTTAATATTTTTATTAATCGATTATCCCTTATACTTAGCTAGTTCTTTATAATTTGTGTAGCCAGAATTCTTTAAACTCTATATTAGATTTAGCTCTTGGGGAATCGATTAGCGATTAAATTAACTTACAAAAATCATGAGGTTTCTTTTTGTTTCCAATTCCCAATTATCACATAAAATGACTTGGACTCGTGTGTCATTATTTCAGGTTAAAACTCACCGAGAAGACAACGTTAGCCGTCTCATTACTCAGGGATCACTGCGAAAGAAATTGGCGGGAATCTCATTCAAAACTGATGGCATGGTTCCAGTAAGTATACACGTGTAATTAGAAAGAGATAAATTATTGTTTTAAATGTTATCTTCTTCATTGCATACATCATAAGGAAAGAACTCTTATAAGCCATTGGGTATTTATGTGCAGGAAATCTGTTCCTATACAAGTAGGTCTAGACAGAAAGATATCTTCAAGAAACATTGGAAAAGGCTGATTACATGAGTCTATGTATGCACTGGTCTATTAATGAGTTTATGTATATTATATCTATACACAAATCTGCCGAGCGTTTACTCTATTTGACCATTGGTCTTTTAGCGGCGGAGGACCTAAAATATCCGGGGATATTTGAGTCTAACAAGCAATTAATGTGTGGCTATGCAGCTACAGTACTAATTATTATAATAGAACATGTACTAGAAAGTCGGTGTATAAACCTTTGGATACACAGAAATGGCTGCCGTCGGATTGGTCTATCGTTGCAACAGTACTTGTCTATTAGAAGAGCAAAGCAACGGACGGACATCTGGATAAGACCTGCTCAACAGATGGTGAATATAATATCTGGCTCAAGTTTAAGGACACATCGTTAAAACTGCACCTTTGTTCCATTATGTTGGTTGGTTGGTTGTTGAGGCTGGATTTAGGTTACCTTAAGTGTCATGCTGCCATGCAATTTTCTTTTCCAGGCATATTTGTCAGAAAGCTGGAGCTCAAGAGCACAGCAAAAGGAATTCCAAGGTTTAATCTCAACTTCGAATACTTTGAGCTCCGTCCGGAAATTGACCTGTTATAATCTGTTATGCACTATATCGACCTTAGTAACATAACGGGATAAAGCATTTTGTATAAATGACTTGCTCTTGGGCTCCCCTTTGGGATGCATGTTGTTGGGCTTTCTGATATGGCCGCCAGTGTCTTCAAGTACGGAGCCCAAGTGACCACAGCTACATCAAGTTCACACACTGTATGAGATCGGATCTATGCGCCAATGAAGTGACATTCTTCTATTCTCTATTTGCATATTAAGAAAGAATAGGCTCCAATTCAACAATTGTCTATAGTGTAATCTCTCATTTGACCGGCAGCTTGAGGAGGAGTATTGCGGTATTCTTACAGAGATTGAAGCAAAATGCGCCATCTGGGAGACAAGGAATACAAAGTCTGCCGAGAAAGGTTTTCTAGGGAGTGATAAAATTATCTTGCTTAGTCACCAAGATTCAGGAAAAACTTGTATGGGTCAAGTAAGTGAAATTGGTTAAATGAAATTGTTCCTCATTAAATAAAAATTAGTAAATTATGTCTGTTTTTATTATATAATTTGACATAAGGTCATACATGTGCTTAAAAGTATGCTGACATGGTGACTACCGTACACATGTGGTTCCATTTCCGACAACTGTTCAAATCTTTATTTTACATGGTCTACGACCACACACACGCAGCACAAACACAAACCACACACACCACACACACACACACACACACAAACACCACACACACACCAACACACCACACAGACAACACACACATACACAAAATACATACAAATACACACACAACACCCCCCACACATCCCCCCCATTTCCCCCACCCCCCCCCCACACACTCCTCCCCCGCCAAGCGCAATCCCCTCCAATACACATCCAAGCTACTTCTGATTCGCGGCCATGTAAATGCCTTACAGTCGTAGCACAATAACTATAAATGCTCTTTCCTAATGATCTGTGAAAGTGAAAACCACCAAAGGAAAAATAAACACAGTGGGAGGCTTGCAGTAGACGGTATGGAGCAAACAAGTAATTATACGCCCACCAAGGTGTCCAGAAATCCTATCGCCACCAGAGTTGTGTGCTGAAGCCAGTAACCTTAGTAACGTTAGCGATGAAGTCGGTGATGATATCTGCATGCCAGGCCCCTGATGAAAAGAGAGTAAGACTCGACAGCTACCTTGACAGTTACCTTTTAAAGTTGATTAAGGAGTGTCAATGTTTTTAATTGTAGCCTAAGTCGAGTAGTTTTTTTACGAACCGTATAACTTCGCAGAAAAATGTACGATTGAACGCCCACCAGGAATATTACCCCTTATCAGTGGCCTAAAATCAAACCGTGAATTACACTGCAAAAATTGGGTTTACATGGAGGCCACTAGTTTAAGACTTGACTTTTTAGCCGTGTCTTTAGACAAGTGATGACTACAGGTGTGTTTTGGATGGCAACGACTTAAAGTACCTTTGAAGATTTAAAGACATGACTAGCGACAAGACTAAAAAATGGTATTAAGGCCATACCTTTAAAGTATAGGAGCAGAATAAAACATGCCTGTCTTCATGTCTTATAAAAATGTAGAATTTTTGTCTTTTCGAATCTTGCACTTTTCCTGGCTAACTATAATAACAGTCAATCGCTCTTGACCTCCATTGAGTCATAACTCACGTTATCAAAACGTCTCAAACATCCTTAGGCCGTAGGGACCGCAGATATCCGGGTCTTTGTTCCTTTAATAGTAATAGAAAAAATCTACTGCGAAAACCACAACGTCTTCCCTTTAAAAGACTACATTTCTTTTCTTTAATCATGCATAAAAATGGAAAAATTGTAACTAACAATCGGTCCGTACTTTTTATTCCACTCAACAGATTGGAAGAATATGAGCCAACGGTTGATCGTGCCAAGACAGACTATAGAAGGTAGCAAAAAGTATGAAAACAAATGCAGGCGGATTCTATCCACTGAGCAACACTCGAAGACTCTGGAAAGAATACAAGACATGTCGCTTTTATTCCCGACCAGCCTGATACGAGCTTGGTCAATCATATCGATGATTGAATATTATTTAAATAAAATTTTTGATGTATCATGATCGTGTTAGTAGCCTTAAATCGGATATGATAACAACACATACTTAACTTTCAGTGCGTTGATTGACAATCATGTGATTTTGGAATGAGGTATAAAATTGGAAAGATCATGCATGCCAACAGAAAGCCTCAAATACGTCTTCATAGCAAATTGCTTCTACTATCTAATCGGTGAAGTTGCCGTTCATGCTGAACGTTTATGGAGTGTATGGCAGGCATTCGGTTATCTACATTTGGCTGATGACAGGGCTGTTGGCGACCAGCAGTGGGCAGTTGATGGCTGATGGCGGTGGGTGAGAGATTATAGTTTGTGATGTTTCTGAAGACGGTGATTGTCATTTACTCTTTTTTAAATAGTGTGTTCATCTAACTTGGATGTCACAAAACCAAACTCAAAGTGTTTAGTATGTGCAGTTGTGGAACTGGTGACACATTATACATGTTATACGTACACCTCTTTTGCGCCAATCGCCTATTAAAATTGGGATAACTTTATTTTTCTGGCGTGTGTCATACAACTTCATTACTTTCGAAAAAGAAATTACGATTCATGTAAATATTTCTACGCCTCCACCTATATCCAACACGCCCCTTTCTATTTGGGGAAGTGGTTGCCAGTTGAACACTCCTACAGATACAGTATTCATTAAAGATTTAAAGTCACTATATCAGTTTTCTGTACTTTGTAATGTGACGAGCTCAGGTAACGTTTTTAAAATGTATTTTAAGTGGTTTATCATAGTGAATTTATCTAATATGCAAGTATTCCTGGATTTTGGGGACGTGTGAAATGGAATATACTATGTTATATTATAATTGCAACTACTTCAATGCAAACTTTCGATAAAGCAATAACGATTCAAAGTTAAATATTTACGCCTCCCCTATAACCAAGGCTTCGAACACGGAACACGCACATGTTTCTTCTTATCTGGGGGAGTGGTTGCCCATTGAGCACGTCCGGTCCAAAAGAGAATGTTTATTAACGATTTTAAAGAGACATGAGGACATTTCCAGAAAGAAGCGCCCCCGATTTTGTTTTCAAACCCGCTTTTTTGCACATTTGGAAAACTTACCAATGTATTAGATCACACCTGAAGTTAATAAGCCGAATACGCCGTCTTTATATAAAAATACGACAGAAAATCAGAGCATGGTTTGCTATAAACGATTACGATATCAGGTGAATTCAAACCAAGGTTTGAGGTTTTCTTTTGTACTTGTTTGTTCAATAAACCTTCGAAACGTTCTCGGTAGGTAATCTACAACCGGTCCAGTGCAATTTGAGAGAAATTCGTATCCTAAAAAAAAAAAAAAAAAAAAAATCCTCCTGTCACTTTAAAGTCACTATGTTATTTTTCGTGTGCTTTGTAATGTGATTAGCTCAGGAATTGTATTATAGTGAAGTTTATATAATATGCCCGTGCCCCCCGTTTTTTTTTTGGCACGGGGACGTAGTTAGATTGGGTACACATGCATTACTAAGGGTAACGGTTCACATGATATAAAAACCTCAATTTTTTTGGGTAAGTCGGGGGACGAAGCTGTGGATCACGAAATGCCCTTTAAGAGCAACTCCTTTCAAAGGCAGTGGCGTAGCCAGTGGGGGGGGGGGGGCCGGGGGGGGAAAGAAAAAAAAAAAAAAAAAAAAAAGAAAAATTAAGGAGGGGAGCAAAAAAGTGGGAAGGAAAAAAAGGAGGAAGTAGAGAAAAAAAGGGAAAGAGAGAGGAAAGGGAAAGAAGAAGAAGAAGAGAGGGAAAGAGGGAAGAATAGAAAGGGAAAGGAGGAGAGAAAAAAGAAAGGGAAAGAAGAGAGAAAAGGAAAAAAGGGACGACGAGAAAGGAGAAGGGAGAAGATGAAAGAGAAGGAAAAGGAAAGGAAAGATTTATTGTAGCTTCAAACGAGTTTCAAACGTGTTTATTGCGAAATTTGTGCTTTGAAACCTTACCTTCTAAGATGGCAAAACCCAGGAGCTTCTGGCGCTCTGCCCCTGGACGGTGGACCCCCGCCAGGGCTTCGTCAGGAGCCCACCCCCTGGAGCCCACCCAACCATACAGAAAAAAAATACATAAACTATGTAAAATAGAACTCTATCATAATTATGTAAAAATTTACGTAATTATTATAGAGTTGTATTTTTACACAGCATGTGTATTTTACATAACATTTTTATCTGTGCATGTAGGCCTTTGCGGCAAAACGCTCGTACATTAATCATCCTCCTAAGCTGTTTAAGGAATCGGAAAAACCTCTTGAGTCTCCCCCCCCCCCCCCAAAAAAAAAAAAAAAAAAAAAAAGGGTGAACCCCCCCCCCCCCCCCCAAATCAGGCAGGCCCGTACGCAGGGGGTTGCGGTCGCACCCAAAAATATTCCACAAAAGGTTCCCTTTTTTGCTGATCTTTTTAATAAAAATTTCCAAAATCAAGAGAAATTTTGACCTTTTGGTGCATGATGAAATGTTCAAAATGTCCAAAAAAAGGATAATTTTATGGGTCCACTTTTAACAAAAAAGGTCCACTTTTTCCAAGTCTCGCACCCCCTCCAAATTAA
>JAMKCH010054967.1:0-25424 GCA_023653785.1 Ophioderma brevispina | reverse complement strand
GGTGCCAGCTTTGTCTCTGGGAGAAGTTTTTTTTTATTCTCACTGCTGACAAGAATAAATCTCTCAACTCTAGAACAGAATTCATCAGCACATGTAGGCACGCTCAGAAATTCTATCTCCATAAACTCTAACATACCTCTAACATTTTCTGCAACTCGCCTTTTGCGAACTTTCCACTTTTGCGTGTAATATCACCTGATTTGTACTTTGTGTATATGTAATAGATAAAGGATGAGAAGCACACCGTTATGAAAAATAATGGTGTTTTGATAAGGTCTGGTGAGCCTGTTAGACTCCGACTAGCGGCGAGCCTTTAGGCGAGCCGCTAGGTCGGAGTTTAACAGGCAGGCCAGACCTTATCAAAACTTCATTATTTTTCATAACGGTGTGTTTTGAATTCTTTATCTTACATATACGTCGTGACAAGAACGAAACCCGATTTTATATAATTATTCAGTAAAATTGAGAATATATTTCGTTGTTTTTTTTTAATATCTTGAAGCAGCGTTACGTTTTTTCTTAATTTAAGAACACAAATTGTGCTGTTATGTTCACTTGTGCAGGAGTCTAACACCAAGGTCTAGTCGATAATAGGTTTACTCTTCTGGACAGATAATCTTATTGTCGAGGAAAGCCTGATCTGATTTAGAAATGGTCCCATATGTTGAGAAGATTATCCTATTGACTGGTTAATCTGTGTCTAATGGTAATTTAGTAGGCAGGTTTGCATATTTAAGTAGGTTCAGTTCAAATAACCCCTTCACACGTATATCTGACCCCGGATTCTGACACCACGAATTAAAGATCTTGATACAGAGTTATCCGCAATGCACTACCGAATGTTTTAGGTTTTAGCTAAGAAGATATTCTATTTTAGGCAATTCTTAAATAGACTATGTCTTACGGATATCATTAGCACTCGATTGCGTATAAAGAAACAAAGGTAGAAATTCACTTCCCTTTTTATACGTTTCTCCATCAATTTTATTTTTAAATCCCGTATTTAGTAATCTGGCATTACGGGTAGCAATTGTTACCATTTTAAAGTAAAAACAACATGCTTAAATTGTCTTTTTGAAGATTACCATGACTTTAAATCACTATCTTGGCTGATTCGTTGTCGATAACATGTATTAGCTAACCAGCAGATGGTAATTCGACAATCACAATAAGCTTTTGTGTTGAGTCACCTGAAGATTTTCATGACTTTGAATCAGTATCTTGGCTGATTCATTGTCGATATACATGTATTAGATAACCAGCAGATGGTAATCCGACAATCACAATAAGCTTTTGTGTTGAGTCATCTGTTCTTTCATCGTTGTTTATTTCAACAATAAAGGAGCGAAATGTTTCGATTGTCCCTTTAAAATAGTGAAGAAGAAATTTGCATGACTTACAATCACTACTTTGGCTGAATCGTAATCGACAGATAAGCTAACAAGTAGATATAATCTGTTCACAATTAGTTTTTATTGAGTTCTTTCATTATTGTTTATTTCTTTCATTTGTACCACCTGAGGTTGAGGTGTTTCTAGAATTTTCCTTTGTTCAATTGTCTTATATTGTTTAACCATGAATATTCATCAGACCGTTATTTTTCTCCGGAAGTGTCCAGAGACCACTTTCGGAAAAAATAACGGTGTGGAGAATATTCATAGGTTTAAATAACGGTCTCTGACCGCTTTCGTAACTATAATGGACAGTTGAACAAAAGAAGCACAATTGATAATGATGAAAAGAAATATGGCTAGACGTATATAATATGATAGCGACTTATGTCACCTGACATTCCAAGTAAAACAATGCATTTTGTGTTTCCCTCCTGACGCCTGATGAGCCCTCGGGCGAAACGGGCCGCAGTATGATAAAATGGAGTAAACCAGAAAGTTTTGCCTATTTGTAAAATTAATATGTGCCCTAATATAAGGATTGAGCACTCTGCGAATAGGAAAGTTTGTTAAACAAACGCACATTTCCGTTCTCTTGGGACGAATTAAACAACATACAGAGATAGGAAATATAATTACCTAACTGGAAAAACCTATATCAATCTCGTGGAAGAACGAGCCCGTTTTTTTTTAAACTGAGTCACGACTGATTTGCCTGATACTTGAAATAAATTATGATTTTAAAAATGTGTAATCATACCCAATCATTTACATTGTTTCCAAGAAAATGTTTTCACATTTTTGAGACGCACCATTTAATGACCAAATGTTTTCAAATACTCTGTGTTTGCTGGCCATGCCATGGCAAAATGGAACGTAAATAAACCAACACATGAACAATTGATCAATTCACAAATATAAAAGGGCATCTTTATTTACAATTATCTAAAATACAAAGTCCATATAATGGCGCCGTGTTCGTGTAACCAAGTCGTATTTAATTTTGTAACAATTTTATACGAGACGTATTTGGTGTTTCATCAACTTAACGACACTCTTGTTTTCCGATGGAAAAATTGATAGAAAAATCATAAACAGCAGTGTTTTCAATGATATGGAGCTCCATTGAATTACTTGTTGCAATAGTTTCCGTACTAATTTTTTGTCCTTATGAGGGTGCTTTAGGCCTATAAATACTTGTGGGTATGTAGGAATCCCTAAACTTGTTCAAACATGCAAAATCTGCTTTTTTGAGGCTCTGTTCATTTTCTGGTTGAGGCAATATCACTGATAGTGGCCTTTAAAAATCACCCAGTATCCAGGATTAATTTAATAATTTAGGTGACATAGTCTACAACATTAGTTTTACATGTTGAATTAACAAGCTGTATCTGCGCAAACCGAGCTTTGCAATGAACGCGCTGTTCAGTGCACAACTACGTCGTCCTTTACATTTGCGAGCTGAGAATTACAAGATTCTAACTGCCATTTGAGACATGGACGTTTTAAGCTTCAAAAAATGATATACATATATACAAACAAAATGAAATTTTTAACGAAGTCGTAGTTTTTAAAACAAATTTACATTTGGAACCCTAAATAAAAACCAATTTTTTTTTTTACATCTTTTAAATCGCAATGTAAATTTTAAATAATTAATCCTGTTATCCCTTAAACCAAAAAACCCAATGATTATATAAACCCTTAAGTGTGTATGCCCAGCCCTCACCATTTCTTTATGTTACAAGGTAACTGCCCAAACCTAATATTTGAAAATTTGCAAGAATAGTTTGAAAGTGCATGTTTCAACTCACACCACTTAAGAGCCAGAATGGTCAATCTCTTTTTTTCCCCCCGGTGATAAACAAAATACACAGATACGACATTTACAAGGTTTAAAGGTTTAAATGCAACGAAACCCTAGACGTAATTAGATGAATTACTTCATTATCTATTTGAGATCTACATTAAATATATCTTATATCATGCTTATTCTTCTCAAATACCAAGTCAAATTTTGCAACTTTATGCACCACACGACGATACATATATTTTGTCATACAATACCTTATCATGAATATTCACATTTTTATTTTACAGTGCTATATGTATTAGGATATCTCGACGTTATACATGATGGGTATGTGAACGATCCACAATACTATATAGAAGAAAAAGCCATCTTATTCACATTTTGAGGGTAAACAACAATGTTTTTTAGTCTTGTAGAACTAAAATACAGTAGTTATTAGAATAAAGCATCGAGACATTTAATGTATGACTTAATGTTACTATAGTAGCACAGAGTTTGCAAGCCTATTATAGCAATGACATTTAAAGAACTATCAGTGATTTGCTAAATCAGAAATCAAAAAACAATCATCAAAAAATCCTATTTTTTGCATGTATGTAAACAAGTACATGTATCCCCTAACATCCGTGCAAATGAAATACACCAGAAGCAACCTAATAAGGGGACAGAATCGAAATTTTAGTCATACTGTCCGTTCGGACACTTACTCACAAAACAATCATTGAATGGAGATTCGTATCTTGGCGCACTGCCGTATTTTCTGCCCGCCCTCCCCTTTTCGTGTCAATTCTTCCGTTTGGCAAAGGTAACTTTATGAGAATGCTTACAGATATCCTCCTTCCCTTTGAAGCTTCCTGGCAGTTCAAATTCAAATAGTTTTTTTCAAATCACTGATAGTTTCGTTTATGTCTTTGAATCAGTAACAGAGCAATTGTACAATGTGCAATAGAATGCCTGCAACGCAAACTGCGTCTGGCGCATGACACAGAATCGACAAGGCAAAATTTATAAATTCCCTTCACAACTCAGCAGTTTTGAGGCCAGTTGTTTCATTAAGTGTTTGCATAATAATCTGTACGGCTAACCCCGTGGATACTTAGAAAAGCATAGGATTGGGTGCAGTCACCAACAAGTCCTCTATTCTTTTTTCCGAAAACCACCTCTAATAATTAACTAAACATTCCCACGTCACACTCCAATTGTTTTCAACAAAAGGTGACTTTTATTCGCGAATGGAGCGGAAGGAAAACGAACGTAGGTTTCTGAATTTATTTTAGAATACCATGAATTGCTCTATGAGTGGGTTTCCAATTCTAGAGGTAAATCAAAGCAGACTTGTTATTACAATGTAGGTTGACAGTCCTTCTAAATCTTAAAACTTACAGGATCTGCAATCAGTTGGCAGTCCCTACCCCCGAGTCCGTACGTTTAGTCGGACTGATGCTGAGTAATTAATGGGGGAATTTTGCATTTCATATGTAATGGTTGCACGATAAACCTATACTTACACAACAAAATGAAATCAATACAAGACGATAGATTAACCTTAGTAAATTTATCTTGGACACGATCTGCTCGATTGGGCATTGGGGATTTTAATGCTAATAAAATATGCCTCCGTGGACAAGTCTGTTTTGCTGACTTAAATTGTCAGGGGACCATATTTGAGAAACCACTCAACTCAAAAGTGAACAATGTTTCAGCAAGATGCTCATTACCCATTCTTTATGATAAAATAAAATCCACCAGATAATCAAAGCAAAAAAAAGTGACAAATCTCACTATTCATTTTGGTTAAAGTTTTTATTGGGTCACCCTGTACTAAAATTAATATTTAATATTAGGTAGGGATATGGCGCCGAACTTGGAAGCTCTGGAAATGGATTTTTGTCCTAAAAGACCGAAAGAGAACCTTAGACTGATTATACTTCAACTGGAACCTTAAAGCCACTAATGGCAAAAATATTCAAGACAATGAAAAGGACCTTACTAAATCACTCCACAATATGAAAACAATTTGAATGTTACATTCTTAAAAACAGTAAACATGAAAAGTTCACGAGGGGGAGGTGGCCTTCGTGACAATTTCTGGAACAGAAAACCAAGGTGTTGACAACCCTGACAGAATTTCCAGTGTAATCTAGCATTTTTTGTGACACATTCAAAAGCATTCAGACCAGGATGCAGGCATTGTACTTAGGCTTGTAGTAAGATATTGATCTGGCAAGTTAAAGGTGGATTAGCCGGGATTGACACATATACAATAGCATGGTCTGTGAGCTGATGACAGCATGCTTTTCATGTTTGGTAATGCTGGCAGTAATTCAGCATCTTTTTTTCCAGAAATTGCCAGACTGCCACCTCCCCCGCTGGAACCTTTCCTGTGTTTACTGATTGGAAAATAAACATGGAAAATCAAACATCTTTGATCGCTAAGATTTTCACAGCGTAAATGAGGACAAATAGTAGCTTTCTTCAGACACACCCATTTTTGAGTATAAGTTATCCATCGATTATTCAAAATGTATGAAAAACATATGTCTTAAAAAATATCTTCACACAATTGTATAAAAACAATGAGCTGTTTCCATCATTAGTCAGGGCAAGACAAGTCGCGGAATTTAAACCTCCTTGTGATACATCCCAATATGACAGAACAAAGAATGGAAGTAGATACCTGCATCAGTGCTAGATCGATTGTTAGCCGGTATACACATACTCTCCTGAAACATAGGCCTTAGGGCCACAATGTGGACACATCTGACGGCGGTTGGAGTGTATGGAGAAGGCTACCTATCTTATTAAGTTTTGAATAAACCCACCACATGAAATAATTATCTGTCGTTTTGTTGACTGCCAATGTACCCTGGTGATACTGTCAGCTTAAAGCTACGCTATGTGAGCCGTCCCCTAAATGTTTACTTTTGGCTGACTTCCCAAACCAGTAGGTGTCCCTGGTGATCCATGCCAGACACATGAGCAAAAATTTCTTTCATGTGATGATACCATTGCTGGGAGGTTGTGTGAAATGATCCTTTGTAACTGCCATCTATGCCTCTATTTAACATACGAAATTGATGGGTAATGAAATCTCTCCATCTGGAGGACTAACGCATTAAAAGGCGTGATTTTTGTTCATGCTTTAAACCTTCTTTGGTATCTAGACAGAATTTGAATTTTCCAGTGTGACTTGTATACACATATTGGCCACTAAAAATAAACAACTTGCGTCAGCAATAATGAATCTTTCATTGGTGTCATCCAATACCATGACCATGGTAATTATGCCATCCCCCAAATGCTTTTGCATCCTCCATTTTCCGATATCGTTTGCCACATACTTGTTGAAAAGGGATTTGCTCTTGGTGCGGATTACAGAAAGGGACATTCAGAAGCACTTCACCTTTGGCTGTCCGAAAATACTTCCTTTCTTTAATTCCAAATGACAAAGTTCCAGGCTTGGCCTGGTTGGCAAGTTACTATGTGAGCTGAAAACGTTATCCTCGCAAGGTTTCCATCGACCTTCTCGGGCTTTATGTCTTTTAGCTGAATCAGATGTTTCAAAGCTGAGTAAGCCAGAGACAAGATCATACTCGACCATGAGTTCGTCACTTCTGTCGCCATCTGTAGTGCAGTGTGGAGCCTTGTTCGTTGCAGCTGGAGGTTGTCCCTCTGGGTATCAATCTGCTTCTTGTTGTTAGATGCAGCTTGGATTATATTTGCCTCAAGTTCTATCTCCTTCTGTTGTATGTCAGCTAAGACTTTGGCTCGAGCGGCCTCTGCTGCCTCGAAAAGATCTGCCTTAGCTTTCTTTAAATCATGTTCCAAATTTTCTTTGACTTTTTCAGCACCCTTCAGAAACTCTTCCACGGTCGTTTTTATTTTGTTACAATTCGTCATCAGATGACCGATTTCCAATCGCTGCTCTTTTGTAGCACATTTCAGATTAACAAGGGTATGACATGATCCAGGGTGGTCAATTACAGTGCACTCATGGCAGATCAGTATCCCACATGTTTTGCAGTAGAACCTTAAAACTTGACCTTTGTGCTCTTTACAGCATTCTTGTCGCATTATACTTTTAATATCCACCTTTCCTGACTGAAGGTCAGCAAATGGAATTGTTTTGTGAGTTTGCATGGCAAGGACTCTTTTATGAATGCCACCACATTCTTCACAAATAAAACCACCACACTCTGTGCAGTAGCTTTCAGCTTTGTTATCACTTGCCCCGCAGCATGAACATGGAATACGCGCATCTTTTGTTTGGAGCTTTTCAGCTGTTTCTTTTCTGTCTTTCAATGTGTTAATAAAGAAGTTGGTGACAAAACCTACGATGCCTTCAGGTGGAATGATGAAATCTTGGGCACAAAGTGGACACTTAACCGTATCTTTACTACCTTCAACCCATTTAGACAAGCATTTGAGGCAAAAGGAATGAAGACAAGGAAGAGCTTTAGGTTCTTCAATTACCGTTAAGCAAATGCCACATTCTGTTAGGTCTTTGTGCAAGTGCGCTTTCGAGTGGGCCATATCAGTCAAGCCATAGATAATGTAATGGTAGTGACAATATTGAGATGTAACAAATTGTTTAAATAGTCTACATTACTTTCTTCCTATAGATGAGGTGACATCAATGTTTACAAACACAAGTTAACACCTGGTCTACTGATATGTAAGAGGTGCGAAGAATATGCCCATACAGTTATAGCATTCAATAGCTTTATCCTTATGCCTTATGCCTGATTGAGCGCGAATTTTAAAACACAAGCCCTGCAGATGCTCACGCATACTGCCGGGCAGTGCTTTGTTCGTTGCCCGGCGTTGACGTCACATGTCAACTCATCTATAGTGCATTGGTTATTGAAATAAAAATAACGTGACAATCAGATGTGGCTCATGAATATGCTGTTCATTATGACTCTACGTTTCATCGAATTCCAAATGATCCCTTAAGTGTACCTTAGGCTCATCGGTTAATGATAGGAAAGAATTACATTAACACATCTGGCACAATACTTGAGTATTCTTCTTACATATGTATTCTTAATGGCCGCCAGCGCAGATGGATGTGAAATGTAAATATTTTAATGTTGTAATTTACACAACGCCTAGTCTGGTTTGTTGGAGGTCTTCAACTTCAAGCATGTTCCTGAAATGAATAAAAGATGTAGTGTACATGTAATAATGAGCTCTAATGGACTTCACTTGGCAGGCATAAATGGTAAGTTTCGTTGGTTACGAAAAGTGCCTTGAAAAAAGTCAAAATCATTGGTTCGTTTTAAGGAAACCATAACGAACAGTGGCGACACTACGGGCGAAAATCAAGATGTGGGACCACTACAGCAACACCACAGTTTAAAGGATCGTGCCAGATTATAAGCGCGATATACTGATAATAGGCAGTCTATTACAAGTTCTAAAGCAGTGGCAAATATCATTGTCCATTTTTGGCCATTCGATAGTCAAAACTGGGAAGAATAACCTTTTCTTTATTATTAAACCAGTATGATAAGATGGGTCCGAACCACTCTGTTAGAGTTAGGAAAACGCCCCTACCCAACCCGAGCGATTTACCTTCTTCGTTGACTACTATCACAGTACTGTGGCATATAAATGGACGGTTTTTTTACAGATGGTGTGTCATTGGACGAACTACAGGCAAGCAAACAACATGATGCGTGGGCATCAGGTCATTGGTTGTGTTGGCGTCGGCTTTTGTGCTTCTTAGACCGCGCACGTATCACTAATGTTCTGTCTGGCAATGCCTACATACACACTGAAAATATTTCGATATTAAAAAAAAGGTAAATTGTGCGTGCCGAGCAAGCTCGTACGCGGAGCAGTGCCCATCTCTCTTTCCTTAGCGTTTAGGCCAGACTCCTCCGTATTATTTTTGCTGGGGGGGGGGGGGGGGTTCGCCACTCTCACGCACAGCGAGTCTGTGACTTTCCCAGTATTGAAAACATGGTACCCAATTTATTCACAAGTGGGTGGAGTGGAGTAAAGGTAATGAGGTAAAGCGCCTTACTCAAGGGCACACCACGTTGGCCGCAGTGGCGGACTCGAACCACGACCTTAGAGTGCGGGACGAGCGCTCAATCCACAAGACCACACGTGCAGTTTCGATATGGTACTTTCTTTAGCCCATATGTTGTAACATTTCTGCATACCTCCAAATTAATCTTTATGGTCCTCATCTAGACCTTGTTTGCGATTTATTCCGTCCTTGGCATATCGCTGTAAAAATGTGAAAACAAAAGGCAAAAAAGTTATGATTGAAAACTACTTGACACTCTATGTGGTAAACATTGAGCAAAATATAATCGTTCCCAATACCATCCGTTTTGAGAGGGCTCAGCTTTCAATATTATCATGTTTTGAGGAGTTCAAGTGTGCGAAGAAAATATGGGATCCAAAAATGATGATTAAAATTGGATGATTTACGCCAATATTAATGCGTCTCGCCCAATATTTTTCAAACTCAAGCTCGACCAATTTAATTTGGGCTTCATCGATCCATTTTAATAATATAGGGCACGGTATGCCAGAGCAGAGCGCAATAAAAAACATACATTGCGAGGAATTTCAACTCCTTTGTCGCTATTGAAATTGTTGGGTATATTTGATGTACAAGTTCCACGAGTTAAACAGCTGAAATATTGTCTTGCCAATCAACTTTTAAGGCTTGCAGTATTATGAATAATGAAATGCTTCACGGATTCAAGTGCTATAAAAACATGGTTATCACTTAAAGCAGAAGTTTTTCACATCTACAGAATTAAAGGGATTTGGAGTTTGAATTTAGGCATTGTGAAAAAAGTTTTTGATGTGATATTTTTCAGAACAATTTTGGTTTATCTAAAAACAGTGGACTAACATTCCACATTGGAACAATCACCTTTAACTTAACATGAATAAGTTAGAGAATGAAGATTGATTTTTTACAAGACGGCCATCAGCCGTCTTGTTCCGTTTTTGATGGGTTCTTACCAGACGGCCTTCAGGCCGTATGTTCTGGTCTGATGCGTTCCTTCTTCTCCTATATCATGCGGTGCAGCAGCATGATATATGCCTTCTCTCGGTGCTTTAGTTTTATTTCTTCTTTCTCTGTGTTTGTCCTTGCTCAAAATGCTACTAGTGCCAGACGCTTGGTCAGATAGTAACGAAAATTGGTCACAAGAACCCCGACCCAAGGTTCATATACGGTGTTCACAGTTGGAACATAGGGGTCACGTAGGGCACTAGCGGTCATTGTCGCCCGCTAACACCCTTTTTCCTACTTCTCCCCCAGTTCGCATGTGCGATCGATGCCATCGGTCACAGTGATTGCCAGATGGCCTGGCCTTATGGATTGTTCACAGATTTGCAATCCAAAGTCATTAGGGTAAAAAAGGGCCAGTCTCTCTAACCCCCTCTTAATATTTTCAAAATGCTACTAGTGGTACACGGTTGGCTGGTCGAACCAGACTTGGTCCGAATAACCCTTACCCGAAAGTGCCATAAAGGATGTTCAAAGATTGGGGTCAAAGGGCAAACAGGGGTCATTACAGGTAACGTCGCTCTTACCCTCCTTTTTGCTGTTTCTGACTACAAAACTCATTGCTAGAATAACTAGACCTGGTCAGAAGAAGCGCGCACCCAAGGCCCACATTTGGTGGACAGCAGATTTTGAATACAGTCATTCAGGGGTCGAAACAGGTACAATTCTCTAACCCCTCAAGTTTCAACATGCAGCTTCGGTAACAATCCCGCTACCGGCGCGCCCCGCCCTATTCGTTTCAAGCGACTTTGAGTCAACTGGCCCCAGTACAACCTCGCCCTAAGTACTGGTACCAACTCGCCCAGGCACCAACTCGCCCCACATAGTACAAACTCGCCCCACGTGGTACAAACTCGCCCCACTTATACAAACTGGCCCAAGTCAGAAAAGAAATTGCTGACCCAACCCGTATAATGTGTACAAGTTTGGGGTCAAAGGTCACATGGGACAGCGCAGTAGTCACCGCATGATATATCGTGCTTTTAAAGCACAATCGAGGCCTAGTTTCTTTCTTCTTCTTAGCAACACTTCAATTGCCTCTAGCTCAGTAATGGTTGAGTATTCTTACTAGACTTACATCAAATGACCGCTGACCGCCAGTTAGACAAAGGAACATGACCCTGTTCTGACCTGGCCCTGGCCACAGCGTCAAATATGTAATTTAAAGTTAACCAAATTATCTTCTTCTACAGCATACGCCGATATCAACCAACTGGTTCAGAGGAAACACTGACACTTGCTCATATAGGGTGTTCAGGGATAAGGAGTCAACGGGTCATTAAAGGGGTCATTCCGGTTTGAAAAGCCTAAAATTGTGAAAAATATTTTAAAAATCGCTGTCCTACAAATTAGTAACTGAGTGACGTCATTAGAGCACTGTATTGTTGCTAGGCAGGGTATTTGGGTTGTATACAGTTCAGGATCAATGTCATTAGGGGTCACTTCCGGTCAAAAACCAAAAATATTCCAAAATAATAAAAATTTTGATCTCAAAACCAAATCATAGTACAGTGACTTAATGCAGTATGCTTTTATGTACCTGGTTATGCAAGGTATTTTTATTTGGAGAGTCAAAGGTCATTTAAGGTCATTTCCGGTTTTAAGGTCAATAATTTCAAAATTTTATCTCCAGAACTATGCATAGTAGAATTTTTATGTGCATTGGAAAACAATGCATTTTTGTTGTGTATTACGAGGTTTTTTTTATACCGGGATTCAAGATCATTAAGGGGTCAAAAGGTCCATTTGCCCAAAAAAAAACATACTAAAAATAAGACCAAATTGGATTTATCTCAGCCTATAGAGACAGATAAAGACGGTTTACTACATTGTGTAACATTTATAGTAGAAGAGGTCTATGATAGTCTCGACCCCAAAGGTCAAAGTTCAAGTCAAAGGTCAAAATTGAACAAACAAGCCCCGATTGAACTGAAATTTAACAGGAATAATCCTCGGGATATCTTAAATACAGAAAAATTACAGTTGATCCCTATTCGTGACCCAGGGTCACGGTTATAGAGGTGCAAGGTCAACAGGCGTCAATATGTAATTTTGTGTTACAAATTATCTTCTTCTACAGACATTACGCCGATACAACCAAACTGGTTCAGAGGGAACACTGACCTGGATCATTTATAGGGTGTTCAGGGATAAGGAGTCAAGGTCATTAAGGGGGTCATTTCCGGTTGGAAACCCCCCCGACTAAACACTTCGCTGAAAAACCCCTATTCAAAAAAATCGCTGTCCTGACAAATTACGTAGCAGAGTGACGGTCATTAGAGCACATGGTATTGTTACTAGCCAGGGTCTCGGGTTGTCCACAGTTTCAGGTCAAAGGTCATTAAGGGGTCACTTCCGGTCAAAACCCAAAATATTCCAAAATTTCATTTTTTTATCTCCAAAATACCCAATCATAGTACAGTGACAGATCTTCAGATTTGCGTTCATGGTACCTGGTGTATGCAAGGTATTTTTATTTCGGAGGTCAAAGGTCATTTAAGGTCATTTCCGGTTTTAAGGTAAATGATTTCAAGAATTTTTATCTCCAGAAATAAGCATTAGTAGATTTTTTTTTATTTGATTTAAAAATGCATTTTTGTTGTTTCTGTACACGAGGTTTTTTTTCTACTGGGATCAAGGTCATTTAAGGGAGTCAAAAGGTTCAATTTTGCCAAAACAATGTTAAAAATAAGACCAAAATTGGAGTTATCTCAGCCTAGAGAGGAAGATAAAGCCTGTTATTACTACTGTGATGTAACATTAATAGTAGAAGAGTCTATGATAGTCTCGACGTCAAAGGTCAAGTTCAGGTCAAGGTTAAATTACAAAACAAGCTCCGATTTGAAATGAAATTTGACAGTAATAATCTTCGTGATATCGTAAATACAGAACACTAACAGTTGACCTATCGTGACCCAGGGTCAAGTTATAGAGGTGCAAAGGTCACATCCCTGACATTCTTGGACTTAGTTGAAACTCAATGATAACCATTCCTAATAAAGTGTAACACTTAAAAATAATTTAATGAAATTGTGCTATTGGTCAAGTTACAGGGGTCAAAGTTCACTTTAAGGCCACATTAAGGGGTCACCATTCCTAAATTGGTGTCATGTCTCAGGAATGACTAGTAATATCTGTTCCCTCTCACCCTCCGACTGGCTTTAAACGATCCCAGAGTCAAAACGCTGGGGCCGATTCAAACCAAAATCGGTCAGCAGAACAAGTGTTCAGAGATGTGTATGGGTTGTACAACAGTTTCCGGTCAAAGGCCACGTAGAGGTCAATATGGCCAATTAGGTCCAAAACCTAAAGAAATGCTTCTTCTCCTACAAAGAGGGGCGCACTGATGCCGTCACTCATGCCCATGCATCGCCTATGACCAGTGTCTATGGGATATTCACAGTTTTGAGATCAGTGGTCAGGAAGGGTCATTTGAGGTAATCGTGATTTTATATGTCTAGCGGTTTTGCGCACAGTTTCTGCAAAGCAATATTTTCAGCAAAATTTAAATTTTCATGGCAAAGACATCAGAAGTGATTGAGTAACAAAACCAGCACGTGCCATCAACGCGAAATGGCCTCAAAATCCAGTTACTATGACAGTTTCCATATTGAACCCCTATAGTATAATACAATATATCATGCATTACGTCATCTGCTAGACCGGGACTGATTAGGTGGCGCGGTCTATCTTACGATTTGGGTTTGTAATAATTAACCAATTTTGCACTTTTCCTACATTACCAATGCAGAAATCACAGCTTTTTTGACACCAATTTTACTTCTTAAGTCCAAATAGTCGACAAGTACGCCTTAAAACATGTTTGCGTAGGTTAAAAAGGAGTACTTATATCACACGATTTTGCCTGCGAATATTTAGCTCTGTCCTCTGACATGCTGGATTGAGTTGAAACTCAATAATATGGATCCTTGTTAAAAGTGTTAACACGTAAAAATACATTTAATGACATTAGTGAATATGGTGAGTTACAGGGGTCAAAGTTCAAGCACCTCAAGGGGTCATTAAGGGGAATCACCATCCATCCCAATACGGCCGTCTTGTAAAATTAGATCTGTCGCAGGTCTAGTTCTTTCTTTCTTTCTTCTTATGGCAACACTTCAACTGCGTCTTAAAATCACAATCATCATTTGACGTATTTGACTAGACTTACCTGAAATCACCGCTGGACCGTCCATTTATGTCAAGACATTGACCCCTGTATTGACCTTTGACCTGGCCACAGGCTTCAAAGATGTAATTTAATTGTCAAACTTATCTGTTCTACAGGATTACGCCGATATAACCAAACGGTTCAGAGGAACCACGACCCTGGCTTCATATAGGGTGTCAGGGATAAGGAGTCAAAGGTCATTAAGGGGGTCATTTCGGTTTGAAAGCCAAAAATTGTGAAAAAATATTAAAAAAAATCGCTGTCCTTAACAAATACGTAACGAGTGACGTCATTAGAGCACAGGTATTGTTACTAGGCAGGGTCCTTTGGGTATCCACAGTTTCAGATACAAAGGTTCATTAAAGGGGTAACTTCCGGTCAAAAACCCAAAAATATTCAAAATATCAAAAAATTTTATCTCAAAACTAAACATAGTACAGTGACTTAACGTACAGATATGCATTCATGGTACCATGGTGTATGCAAGTATTTATTTTGGAGGTCAAAGGTCATTTAAGGTCATTCCGGTTTTAAGGTAAATATATTCAAAAGAATTTTATCTCAAAAACTAAGCATAGTAGAATTTTTTATTTGGATTGGAAACAATGATTTGTTGTGTACGCCAAGGTGTTTTTTTTATAACGGGTCAAAGGTATTAAGGGGTCAAAGGTCAATTTGCCAAAAAAAAAGTGCTTAAAAATAAGCCAAATTGGATTTATCTCAGCCTATAGAGACAGATTAAAAGTCCGTTTTTACTACAGTGATGTAACTTAATAGTAGAAGAGGTCATTGATACTCTCGACCCCAAAGGTCAAAAGTTCAAGGTCAAAGATAAAAGTTCAAACAAGCTCCAATTGAACTGAAATTGGACAGGAATAATCTTCGTGATATCGTAAATACAGAAAAATTACAGTTGATCCCATCCGTGACCCAGGGACACGTGATGAGGTGCAAAGGTCAAAATCCTGACATTCTTGGATTTAGTTGAAACTCAATGATAGCGTTCCTCATACGTTGTTACCACGTAAAAATACATTTAATGAACATTGGTGACATATTGGTCAAGTACAGGGGTCAAAGGTCACTTAAAAAGGGGGGGGCACATTAAGGGGTGCACCGTTCCTAATTAGGCAGCCTTGGGTAATGTCGCAGGCAGCTAGTAATATCTGTGTTCCCTCTGACACATCCGACCGGCTTAAAAACGATCCCAGAGTCAAAATGCGTGGTCCGATTCAAAACAAAATCGGTCAGACGAAACAAGTGTTCAGAGCTGTGTATGGGTTGTACACAGCTTCCGGTCAAAGGTCACGTAGAGGACAATATGGCCCAATAGGTCAAATCCTAAGAAATGCATTCTCTCACTACAAAGAGGGCGCATGATGACGTCACTCATGCGCATGCATCGCTTATGACCAGTGTCTATGGGAATTCACAGATTTGAGATGCGTGGTCAGGAAGGGGTCATTTGAGGTCATATCGTGATTTTATATGTCCTAGCGGATTTGCGCCCAGTCTTCAAAATGACTATTTTCAGCAAAATTAAATTTAATGTGCAAAAGACAGCAGACGTGATTGAGTAACAAAACCAGCTCGTTCCATCAAAGCGAAATGGCCTCAAAAATCCCTTCTACTATTGACAAGTTTTCAATACTGAACACCTATAGTATAATACAGTATATCATGCATTACGTCGTCTGCTAGGACCGCGGACTGATATAGGTGGAGCGGTCTATCTTACGAATTGGGTTTGTAAAATTAACCAAATTTTGGCCACTTTCCTATATTACATCAATGCAGAAATTCACAGCTGTAATTTGACACCAATTTTACTTCCTAGGGTCCAAGTAGTCGACAAGATATCGCAACACATGTTTGCGCTATGTTTTTAAAAAGGAGTACGTTGTATACCACGATTTTTGCCTGAACTATTAGCTCTGTCCTCTGACATGCTTGGGTTGAGTTGAAACTCAAAATATGAGCCTTGTAAGTGTGAACACGTAAACTACATTAAGGACATTTTGGTAAGTTACAGGGGTCAAAGGTAAAGTCACCTCAAGGGGTCATTAAGGGGACCCATCCCTTCCCAATACGGCCGTCTGTAAAATTTAGATCTGTTCACAGGTCTAGTGGAATCTCTCCTCGATCTAAGGTCGAATTGAACCCAAGGATAGACCATTATTTTAAGTCGGCCGAGTTCTTTCACGCAAAAATAATGTTATACCGGTGGAAAGCAATTAGTAGGCGGAGCCCAGGTCCCCCAGGGCTCCATAGACGTAACGGAATAAAGCGTGCAACTAAGTTGCGTGAAGAGTCAACTGAATTGAGTGCTCTATTCTTTATCGTTGTAGCCGGACATGAGTACGCCCGACCATAATTACTTCTACACCGGGTTCAAGTCGACCGTTGATAGAGGACCGATTCAATAAATCCTTCTTTATTCTCATTATAAACAGCGTCACGATTTCCATGATACTTGAAAAAATGTTTTAACATGTGTAAATATTTAAAAAATATGAATCCCGACGTACCCAAGCTTTATACCCAGGTATTCATACGTTCAATCCCACATAAAACTTAAATTCTCATAGGTCTAAACAAATGAGTTACCGCGGATTGATATACGTATAATACTTCAGGTAGTTTCTCACTCCAATCACACAATGGATTTTTTATTTAAAAAAATGATTTAAGCAGTTCAGATAAATTTTTCAACTTTAAATGTAATTATCAGTGAGCCTAGGCTTCAAAATAAGCTCGCTCTTGGTTTCTCACCGTTTCGTAGTATGAGCTATTGCGACGCTAGCGCATGATACTCATTAAATGGGCAATCCATCAAAACAGCGGCGAACGAACCACCTGAATGAAAATGGGATTACAATTTACGATCGAGAGCCTCGACAGTCATGAACAAAAGCGAGGGAGTTTACAGAAACATAAAAAGTTCTGGCTTGGATAGAGATCGTTCATCCATCGTTAGACTCAGAAAACACTCATTTGACACTAAAATCATCGTCTTAGGTTTTATAATAAGAAATATACGGTTTTCTTTGACGAGATTGTCGGCCATCTTGAAAAATAGCCGTGCATATAAATTTCCATGACAATTTGGCAATTGTATATTGAACATCTTGACCCAGACAGCATATTATTCCGACATAAGGTCACAATAGTAGTGCTCTTCCTTTAAAATGGCGGCCATTTGGAAAAGGTGGGTTATGCAATTGCCATCACTTTCGTCATCACGTATTTTCATGAACTACACAAACCAATGATCAATTTTAG
The DNA here is from genome assembly GCA_023653785.1 of Ophioderma brevispina. Lineage (NCBI taxonomy): Eukaryota > Metazoa > Echinodermata > Ophiuroidea > Amphilepidida > Ophiodermatidae > Ophioderma > Ophioderma brevispina. The sequence continues at coordinate 7,725 of JAMKCH010054967.1, read as the reverse complement.
CTATGATTGCAAATGTATTATTCCGGCCCTGGTTGTAAGAAATCTAAGGCCCTTTTTCACCTGATGCTGCAGAGCTACCGAAGGTGGGAGGAGGAAGGTAGGTAAGCTTTAGGTAGGCGAAAATATCAGGAAAAAAATAAAGGTGATATCCTTGAGACAAAGCTTATGCACAAATTAGTTGATCCCAATCTTGCCGTTTTGTGCGTCGATTTATCTTTCCCACGGTCCCATTGGCCTAGCCACTGTGCTGTAATTCTGTGTTTAAAAATTGTGAATTTCTTACAGATACGACCGAATTTGCACGTACGATTAGGTACATGTAGATTACTAAGGCAACGCGTTTAGCTGATATAAAAATAAAAATCTCAACTTTTTTTAGGTAAGTGAGGGGACGAGGTTGGGATTCACGAAATGCCCCTTAAAATTACAAACCACATAACAACCACGTCTTACTTTAGATCACGGTTATGTTAGGTTTTCTGAACATCCATAAAAGACACACCTCAGTGTTCGGTTATCCTGATCACCAGTCTTGTCACCACAACTTATACTTTTATGGATGATAAATTGTGAAAACGCGACACACTTATGGGATACAGTTCAGTTCATTATTCTGTACTCTTAAAAAGAAATGGCAGGATGAATTTTCAAGCTTTCTGTGGCCGGTACCCGGTTAAGGGTGACCTCGATCACGTATACTCAGGCAAGAGATAATACGCAGTGAACCAGGAAGTAACTTCAGCAGTAATGGTACAATGAGCGTGTGTATAAAGCAAACTAAAAAATCAGTGTGAAAATTTCCCGCTTTTGAATGGTACACACACCGCCAGATAATAGCCGAACGGAAATTTTGGCGAAGTGTATTATCATTAGAAAAACTGGTTGACTTAGACTTGAGGATGAACCATTTGAATGTAACACTTATAATTTTCTGTGGACCAACGAAGATAAACCCAACTACTTTTGAAGATATAGTTCAACCCACACTGTGTTGTATGGGGAGGTTTTGATCTGCGTCAGGATCGATACTAATTTAAGCCTCCAATAGATATAACTATTAAAATAATAAATAACGTCAATGAACCAAGTTTGCTTTTGGAAATCTATACTAAAAAATGGAAAATCTGTCTATCTGTCAGGATATCGTTTCGTTATGCTTTGAATATGGGGCTGATATTTGGCATGAAGGTAGGGAGGACAGTCTGACCTTTGTTTGCAGGGTTTTGGAGTGACCCAAAAGTCAGGTCATCTAGAGGTCAATTGCATAGAAATGCCCCTAGACCACACAATTTGGTCAAAAGGACGCTGACCTGAGCACAGCACAACTCAGAGGTCAAAGGCAAACACGTAGGTCAAGATCACAACGGGGGCGATGCACTAGTAACAGGGAAAAAACAATAGCTATTCTGCAGTACCCACCCATAAAAAAATAAAGAGCTATAACTGAAGAAACATTGGAAATACAATTATAGAAAGAAGTGGAAGGCTAAATGTCCACAAATAATCAATTTGGCTGAAATCAAATCTTAGTTTAATGATGCTAAATAAAAATTAGGAATGGGCAAAAAGGAAGATAAGATCGATCTTTTATCCATCAAAAGGCAAAATGGGTCGAAAAGGATGAAAACCGTCAAATGTTCTGAAGTCTTGAGATCTGAAGATGAATATGTTGTGCGAGTATAAATAGTGCTCACTGGAAAGCCTCTATGCCAGTAATTAAGTTTGAGCTGACCTGCCAAGGTTGGTAGTATTACATATTTGATACCCCATGAGCTTAAAAGCTATTTATGTCTGCTGTAATCTTTCAAGCCAAGCTTCAGATTTTTTCGGAATCAAAAAGGATTCTGTGTGTTGTCCTGAAAAAGCGGACATCAGAGAAGACGGGACTGTGGTAACATTGGCGTTATTGTTCCATTTTTCTCTTTTTTCTACGCGGAATATTGGTGGTCGAAGGACATATAGAACCTTATCGTTCTTGAACTGCTGGACAAAGTTATTCTCAGGACTGCCCGAAAAAGGAACTTATTTCTGAGACGATTCCCACAGACTTTTCTTGGAACTATATTAAAGGAGCGGTTTCCGTGTACATGTACATCAAAGTGTCGGAATAAGAGTAGGGTTGTAAACCCCTGATTGTTCCCATTCCGCCCCAGTCTCAAAAAAGTGGCCATGTTAGGAGCGTCCGTATCATGGATACACGCGGCCCCGGCAGATTACTAAGTTGATTAAATCCTGACACCCCCAAGCCATTACCAATGAATTGTGGATTACGCTAAGAAGAAAGAATCTTCTCTCTAAATGTAAAAAAGAAATGTGAATCTTATTCACTCGAAAAAGAGTGAAAAACCACTCAAAAATAGTTGCATGTGTTGGTTAATTCACTCTAAAAAGAAAGAAATCACTGAACTTTCACTCCAAAAGAGAAGTGGGGGAAGAGATGCACAATCTAAAAGGATTTTGCGTGCACATTTCAATTTTTACTCGTTCTACTAAATATTCACTCAAAAAAGGAGTGAATGTCTATTCTTTAAAGAGTTAAATGGAGGACAAAATATTTAGAGTGGTGTTCACTCTCACTTTTTTGGAGTGAAAGTTCAGTGATTTCTCTCTTTTTGGACGTGAAAGTTCCGTGATTCTCTCTTTTGGAGTGAATTACCAACAAATGCAACTATTTTTGAGTGGTTTCATCTTTTTCGAGTGAAATAAGATTGAAAGATTCAATCGGTTTTTTTTGTAAACAAATGTGACAAAAGTACAACAAACACAAAAACGCGAACAGGTGGTTCCAGTACAGAATAATTGCAAAAAACTCTTAGTCAAAATGAACATCAAACAAAGGGGACATCTGTACCTTCGGTGGAGAAGGACAAGTGAATGCTTGTTGACATCTTCTATTTATTGTAATATTTATCGTTTTTTGGACAAAACTTAGGAAAAAGTAGTCAAATACCAACCTATGCTCATATCGCTATGAAACTGCTGGTCACCTATTTAGTTCAAATAGTTTAGTGTTTTACTTGATTATCGTTATAAAAAAAAGTATAATATATTATATATGATATAGGTGAGACCAAACGTCGGATGGCTGGCCTTTCACGGAACATATCCGTTCCATTCGCCTCCAAACCCCGGGTCTTCCCATCGCCACGACACTTCGCCACAAACCACAATAAGTGACACATCAAGATCTCCGGTGTACAACTTTGCAAGAGCGACCAACAGAGAAAGGCAGCAGAGCACGCATCATCATAGACTCGAACTCTCCAAACCCCGGTGGACTTATGCTACTTTTAACGCGATTCAAATTTTTACTTGTACTTTTCATTCACGCCGGCGTTGCGTTTGCGCTCCTGCGGCCGCATGCACACGCGCTCCTCCTTGCGCCCTTCCGCGTTTTTTTTTCCGCGCTGCAGCACTCATATCGCAACGTCCCCCGTGTATCTTCATAAACAATCTCGCTACAACTCAACCTGATGGAAGGTCGACCCGAAATTTGTTGTCAACTTATCGCATTATTACGGCATTCTTACTTTGATATTGAAACTTTATTATTGTTATATGTAATGCCGACGCCTTTTTATCTATATATTTATATATATAATATATATATATATTATATATATAATATATATATATATATATATAGCATATATATATATATACATCAAAGATGTCCACGAGCGGAGAGATGAAACACTGAAAGAAACCATAGAACCTGGCTTTGCTGCATCCAGCCGAGGAGTCAACCCGATCCACCATTTCCCTCGCCAGTTTCGAGATCCCAGCATCGCCCGTCCCTGTTAGTCCAACTCGTCTTAGTTACGTCTGCCACCATCGACAGTGAATGCGGGTCGACCCACAGCACTATCAAATTCCAACTAGAAGTCACCCACACGCCCAAGACCTTTCGCCTCCAGACAGTGATGATGTCAATGCTTCTTAAACAGCATATTATAGCATGCTGATAAACGCAGCAAAAACACTATCCCTAGAGGCTGCTAGAGCTACATTCCCAGTTGAGATGAAGGGTGGCAAGATCTGTATGACGATTTCACATCAGCTCAATATAGGAGGATTCCTGATGCTATTGCCACAGTTCTCTTGACAAGGCCGGAGGAGAAGCGTAAAAAGTGGATTGAGACCCTAGAATCTATTGACTTCACTCACTCCAGTAGAAGAGCACGGCAAACTGTTAACCTATTGACTGGAAGTTCAGTACCAAGTATCGGGAGTGCCCGGTAACTGATACCTTCATCGCCAGTGTGCTTGTAAACAATGGTAGTCTCCAACGCCGACCGTGGTCACTCTAGGATGGCCAAGAAGGCAGTGTCCAAGCTTTGGAAGATAAGCAGCAAAAGAGGCTCTGAAACTCCTCAAGCATGGCAAGGGCCCCGGACCAGATAGCATCCACCCAGAATTCCTTCATCACTCCGGTATAGAGGCAACTAACTGGCTCCGCGAATTCTTCTCACCCTCCATTGAGAAGATCTGGCGTAATAATAACTGTGATAGCACCGTCGAAACCACACAAGCCAAAGCATGACCCTAAAAGCTACGATCCCATCTCTCTGATCTACATTCTGTTAGGAACATGTACACATAGGCCTTAGTTTAGAGTTAACACTGTTGCCATGGATGGATATTAATTAAGATCATCTCAGGTCAGGTTCCCACAATGGTCTGTTTCTTTGTAACTGATCTGAAAGGTATGTCTACATAAATCTGTCAACCTGTAATGTCAAAAATATAAACAACATCAATTAGAATGACCATATGTTTGCAACTTAGCAAAATATGTACAAGAATAAGAGAGACTTTTCGCTGAGGCTGTCATTCTTGTTGAGGATGTGGCAGCGATAACATCAATAAAGAGTAAAACTGGTCAAGCTAAGCTCTGTTTGTGGGTGTCTTCTTCAGTATTTATCCCGGCCTCGTAACAATTCTTTCAAGTTACTTGATTCACAGCCGGATCAACTCCATAATCGATCCTCAGCTACTACATGAGCAAGCTGGTTTCAGATCCACAGTGGACCAGGTCACTCTCCTTACGTAGGATATAGAGGACAGCTTCGAAGAAAGCTGAAGTTGTGTTTGTTGATTTGACCGCAGCTTATGATATGGTATGGCATAGATTTCTTTCGTGTAAACCCAAACCTCCTCCTAACGACCAGTGATGGACAGCAAAGTATGTTACAAAGACATAAAAATGGCGTCCCTCAACAATGCTCAAGGTTCTTTCCTAGCACTTCTTCTCTTCAATATCTATATCCCTGACCTGCCAGACACCCCTTCTAAGAAGTACGGATAATGCAAACGACCTGACTATCTTGCACACTGGCAAAACTTGGGATACAATCGAGAGTGCTCTCAGTCAAGACATGGACATCCTGGCTACCAACTTGCATCATTAGAGACTAAAGCTTAGTGTAGGTACGATCGTCTCAGCTGCCTTCCACCCGGACAACAAGGAAGCTAAGCGAGAACTTAATGTGACTTAATGGAGGCCTGTGTTCCCAAGAGGGAGAAGGCCAAAAGAAATTCACTCTAAACACTATGATGTGAATAAGGCAAGGGAGAACATGGAGGCTGCTAGCCGAACATACAATTCGACAGAATCAGATGAAGATGGCGAGCTGCTGAAGCAAGCAAAGGAGCTTCTCTTTAATACCTACGAAAGACTGAGAGAAAGGGAAATACTAGAGAAAGTCAATCGAGTACAGCAAGCCCATGGTGCTGGCAGATACGGCGAAGCATGGCAGGTCATCGATGAGGTCACAGGAAGAAAAAAACTCAAAGGAAGGGCAGGTTGCAGGCGCAAGCCCTGGAGTAAACACATGGTTTACACACTTCAAGGGGCTCCTAGTGCAGCACCAAGTGTGGTTGACTCTGAAGAGGCGATACCAGCTTCACTGACCTCAATATTGATGATGGCCCATTTACAATGGAAGAATACTCCAAGGCAAAGTCGTCTTTGAAGCAGGGCAAAAGCCCAGGGCCGGACAATATATCCCCCCAGAGGTATTCAAGAACTGTGAATTAGATGACATTGTACTGGAAATATGCAACAGGGCTTTAATGGAGAACAGCACGCCTGAGCAATGGTCACTCTCTTATATCATCCCAGTTCCCAAATAAGGAAACCTATCACACACTGACAACTACAGAGGTATCAGTCTGACGTGTATTATTACGAAGCTCTTCAACCGCATGATTCTCAACCGAATTAGGAATGTCATAGATCCCAAACTAAGAGTTAACCAGAATGGCTTCAGGCCAAATCGAACGACTGTAGCTCAAATCCTAGACCTTAGACGTATCCTTGAAGAAGTGAAGAGGAACAGCTTGCCTGCGGTTCTGATCTTTATTGACTTCAAGAAAGCGTTTGACTCTATCCACCGAAGCAAGATGATGAAAATCCTCAAAGCCTATGGTATCCCACAAAATCTTCTTAATGCCATAGGAAATATATATTCCAACACAAGAGCTAAAGTTGTTACGATGAACGGAGAGACGCAGGAATTCGATATCATGGCCGGAGTACTGCAAGACACACTTGCACCATATCTCTTTATTATCGTACTTGATTATGCTCTAAGGCGTGCCACAAGCAGCATGAAAACCGAACTCGGATTCACAATAGCACCAAGAAAGTCCAGAAGAGTTCCGGCTATCGCACTTACTGATTTGGACTTTGCAGATGACATTTGCCTCTTATGTAACCAGATTCAGCATGCTCAGCAATTACTCTTGAGGGTAGAAACAGAATGCAATAAGATGGAGATTTGCCTGATTGCCAAAAAGACAGAGGTAATGACATGCAATAGACTTGAACATGAGGCACTGAGAAACGCTGCAGGGGCAGTTCTGAAGGAGGTCGATGACTTAAAATACCACCTTGGATCATGGATAGAATCCACAGAAGCCGATATCAAAATCAGAAGGGCACTTGCATGGAAAGCCCTAAACCACAACCATATGGAAATCCCATATGTCCCGAGAAGTAAAATCGAGCTTCTTCACTGCAACTGTAGAATCATTATTACTGTATGGGTGCGAAGCATTAACCCCAGTTCTGGAGAGGTCTCTCAATGGCTGTTACACCAGAATGCTGAGGACAGTGCTTAACATCAACTGGAGACAACGGCTTCATAACTCTGTGATTTATGGTGAACTACCAAAGGTTGGAGACAAGGTAGCAACAAGAAGAATGCAGCTTGCAGGCCACTGTTACCGCCACCCTGAGCTGTGTACCAGTAGACTCGTTCTCTGGGGACCAACACATTGGCATCGGACAAGGGGCGGACAACGAAAAACTTATGTAGACATCCTGAAAAGGGACGCAGGAGTGGTAGACACAAATGACCTTGCGACATGCATGCAGGATAGTATAGACTGGATGATCCGTGCTAGATCCCGGCTGAGGCCGACTTAGTAGTAGTAGTAGTAGTAGAGTAATCAACTCTAATCGACTGAGTTTCCAACAGTGCCCAACCTATCTAGGAGTGAAGCTAGACAGAGCTCTCGGCTATCGGCAACATCTGGCAAGCCTGAGGGATAAGATCATGTCAAGAGAGACCTGACTCGTCACCTAGCCGGTACCAACTGGGGAGCAAGTGCAAAAGCTCTTCACATTTCAACTCTGGCGTTAGTCTATGCACCGGCAGAATACTGTGCTCTAGTTTTGAGTAGTAGTTGGCGGAAAGACTTCCATATGTACCTCCCTCG
>JAMKCH010054966.1:0-65576 GCA_023653785.1 Ophioderma brevispina | reverse complement strand
CATAAATGCTTATATTTGGAATAGCATTACACAATAATTAGCATTAAGAAATACACCAAAATTGATTTCATATTAACTCTTAGATAGCTGTTTTTACCTTTAATATGCCATTTTCTGGAATTTTGGCGGCCATTTTGAAAAAAGAGCCCTCTAAAGGTACCTATCATTAATTCGAATTATTTAAATATCATTATATAATAGAGAGCATTCAGAAATACCCCAAAATCGATTTCATTTGGATTCTCAGATAGCAGTTTCTAGCTTAAATATACCATTTTCTGGAATTTTGGCGGCCATTTTGGAAAACGCCCTCTAGCGAGAGTTCCCCCACATTTCCCAGAGGTTGGACGAAAATAATCTTGTTAAGCATCCTTGAAAATGTAAATAAATACCTTCAAACATCTTCACTTTGATTTATACTCGTATTCAATAATAATTAATTGATAACGGTCCCCAAAAGGCTATTATACGGAATTTAGGCAGCCATTTTGAAAACAGCGTCCTCTAAGGGTACTTATCATAAATTTCAATTATTGGAATAGCATTACACAATAATTAGCATTAAGAAATACCCCAAAATTGATTTCATATTAACTCTTAGATAGCTGTTTTTAGCTTTAATATGCATTTTCTGGAATTTTGGCGGCCATTTTGAAAAACTCCCTCTAGCGAGAGTTCCCCCACATTTCCCAGAGGTTGGACCCAAAAAATCTTGTTCAGCACCCTTGAAAGTACAAGAAAACACTTTCAAACCTTCTTCCCCAAACTTCTAGAATGGGACTTTACTTTTGAACCCTACTAGGGGTGCTTTTCTAGAAGTTAGATTGATGAACTGTTTGATTAGATTTAGATGAAAAAGATCTTCTCTGGTATTATAGATCCGTATAGGTATAAGTTTTCCAAAGATAAAAATCTCGAGTGTGCATTATTGTAACAATTTGTTCTTCAAGATTTCCAAAGATTCAAGACGTGTGTTTACAAATTATTTTTCATTAGTTTTAGCGTGCGGAAAACACTGTATAGGTTTCTTTTGACCTTCAACGTACGGCGCATTGAGCTAATATGAGTAATTATAGTAGGCGTGATAGCAAGTTAGGCTAAGGTGTTTTGTTTTCGTATGTGGAATAGGGGGTGAAACTTAGTAACGTGGTGATGTGTACGCTATTTGCGGAAATAAAGGGCCTGTATGATTTTTCACTGATGGTGAAATTATCCATGAGAGATTTGTAATGTTTTATTCACTTATAGGCTATAGGAAAAACAGTTCATGATGTAGTGTATGAGTAATTTGGCTTGCTTTTATTCTCGGTAAATATTACCTTCTCTGGCTATTAGTGGTCGTTTCAATTGTGACCTCGATCTGGCTTTCATCCGCTTGTGATCAAATGAGCATATTACACATTCATATTACAAATTCTTTTGTGGCGCAGCGGTCCAGGTACCCTGCGCTCATGTATTTTCCCTTTCCCCCAGGTTGAATTCCAAGGGTTCTACAATCGCTAAGGATTTGATTTTAATATATTGGTTTATTTTGTTATTTAGTTTGTTCTTGTTTGAGGCTGGTTTGTTATCAGAAAAGATGTCCATTATTTTGCTTTTTTTTCTCTCCATTTCCCCCTTTTTCTTTTTTTAAAAACCTACACAGCTTAAAGGTGAATCACGAAGTTGGGAATAAGTAAGCCAAAAAAAACATAATCATAAAACAAATTACAATTGAAACAAAAGAAAATAAATTTAAATACAAATAAAAAATTCAAAAGTAATTAACAATTGAAAACAATGAGTGAAAAGAAAAACGCTAAACACGAATAAAAAAGAAAGACAAATAACAAATAAGAATTAAAAGAAAACCAAAATTAATTACAATACATAAAATATCTAGCCATTAAATAAAACAAAAAATTATAACAAAAGTTAGAACAAAATAATGTCAAAGAACTAATAAAAAAACAACTAAAAATGAAAATACATCAATAAACAATGTAACTCAAGAAAAATGAACTACTAAAAAAATTAAAATTAAAAAATAAGATAAATTTGCTAAACAACTTATTATCTAATACGCGAACTTTAAAAAAACGATAAACTTTTTTTCTAAATAGCCCCCTTCGGACCTACAAATCAATACATAAACATATCAAATTATCATTGGGGCAACATTGTTCAATCAGAGGCCGAGCGACGGGCGAATACCTAACTGCAGGCCTAAAGCTAGGCCAATAACCCACGACACAGCAAACAAAAAATTGTACATACCTGAATCCAAGCTTGAAAAAAATTACTACCAACCTGTCAGTTCAAGTCCAGTCTGCACAGTTCCAGACAAGCCCACTCTAGCATGGATCCATGCATTCCTGCTATCCAGAGCTTGAACCATAAAACTAAAAAACACCCAATTCAGTTTTAAAGAAAAAAACCACAGTCCGGCTCGGTGGTGCTGATAACAATCACTGACCCCCAACAGACCCACCTCGCTATCGCAAACCACACAGATAGGCTCGAAACCACAGGCCCCGTCTATTAGAAAGTCCGATTATTATCTAATACGCGAACTTAAACGATAATAACTTTTTCAATAGCCACCTTTGAACCTACAATACTAAACACAATTCTCATGGGGGCAACTGTTCATCAGCGAGGCGGGAAGAAAGAAGAAAGAAGGGAGGCACAGTGGAAAATGCAAACACTGAAGAAAAAACACAAAACTCTTATAAAATCACAGATGGTGTAGATTAATAAATCAAATGATAGATTCGCTGGGACCAATGAAATACAATGGACACTCATGATTAAATTCCCAAATAACGGATACTCTTTTCTGCTGGACTATAGTCTCCTTCACATAAACATTCCTTAGAAGATCACTTACCAATCGCCATGTTCTTTTAAGAGGTCTGTTCTGGGACTCCTACTTGAGGCTGCAGAAGTAGCACCTCATGCCGCAGGCTGTGTAACCCAAATTTTTTGGGTTAACCCCCCACACCCTCCAATGCTTCCTTAAACAGTTCTCGGCATCGGAATAAGAAAGACTCTGATCCCCTCCTCAGGCTTTAAGCCCTTAAATAGAAAGGACATAACATTAAAGGCCTAAACACAAAAAATCTCTGAGTCAAACTGAAAGGCATGGCCAAACTATGCATGTTCTGAGCATCATTACTGGATAGGTGATTGCACGTTCTTGCTATATGACCATGACCCTCTCGTAATGGTCTGTTCTACTCTTCACTAGAAGATACGCATTAAAGAATTGCAAAAATACAATCTCACATAAACTTAGTACACAACTTAATATTTCTGAGGAAACCAGAATACGCAATCAGGCCACCATCCGACCTACACGTACACCCTTCAGATCTGATCCCAGGCAATATTTCAAGATGAGCTCTCTTAAGATATCTGGTGTAACCGGTTCCTTCTTAACAACTGGTTTGGCCTAAGCCTTTTGATTCCTTTCCACAAACTAAATGAAAAAATTTACTATCACATGATTGGAAAGAACAAGGGAAGCAGTCTATGATGCCACTGATGCTGTAAAATGCCCCCTCAATCACGTGATCCGGTGTGCATACTTTATAAAGACAATAAATGTACCTTGATTATAGAATCTGTGTCAGCCTGGAATAGCAGAACCTCCGTGCAAAAGACACCAATCCCGCCATGCGGCACACCTGAAATAGAGTATTTATTCACAAGTACCTAGTGCATGAAGCTTTCAGGACGAATCCACTTCTGGTACCTCTATACCGGAGAATCCCTGAAAAGAGAAATAAAACATAAGCATCGACCCAAGCACCGTTATAATGGGAAAAAAGCATTCAAATAATAGTCAGGTTCCTTAACATGTAATTTTGTTGGCTTTTATGAGATTAGGAAAACTATACCCTTTCTGAATTAAAGATTATGGTTCACCACGAATAAGAAAAAGCAATGTTGGCATTTTTTTACATCCTAGGCGCGCCATTTGGACAATGAAAATGGCCGCCATATTTTGCTCATATCTTGGTCTCTGAGACTAGTAGACGCATGATTCTGGTGTCTATCAATGTTTAAGGTCAAGAATCCAAATAAGATCAACGATAACAACATCAGATCCTTTGGTTTGGGTGGCATATTAAATTTCAAACTGGCGCCAAATAAAGTAGTACTTTACCCATTATCCCCGGGTTTCTTGAGATGGTAGAGCACGATTCCCGTGTTTTAATATCCCTGTTTCCCTAGTCTATGGAATTAATCAAAGGACTGTCACTGTCTACAGTAAATTGGGTCACCTCGGTCTATCGGCAGGCCCATCCTAAATTTCAAAATGCCGCTATAGCCAATGTAGTATATACAAACAGTTGGCTGCAAAAAATGGATAAACTGTACACCGTGATAAATGTCTGTTACCCGTATGACTGCTAGGAACTATATCTGGAATCGATAATTTTTCCAACAACCTCAAAATTTAGACGGTGGTCAATATATCTATCTGTAATATCTTTAGTTACACCATTTCCAGAAAGGATAAAAAAATTGTTATTATACATTGGCTATAGGGTCTTTGAGAATTAGAAAGTCCAATCTGATCATTTCGTAGTTAACTTGTCCATTTCAAATGGGGGTATATTGCCATCGTCAAAGACTAAAAAAACCACTCTTAATTGCATACCGGTTTTTTTGGTTATTAATCCACAATTGGGCTATACATTACAAACATCATTTAATATAGTGCCTTATCAATTTTAAAAGGAAACAGTGTTAACAATGTGAAACAGGAATTCTGTTTTGCTTAAACACAAAAATATATAGATTTAAGATTAATGGAACGTTTGGAAGTAAACACCACATAATCATTACTAATTTCCCCAGTAGCACAATCCAATCAAGCCAATTGCATATGGCCAATATATGCCAGTTTAAGGGACTGCTCAATCTTTGGAAATAGGGAAGGAAATTTACTGCTCTCCTTATATAATGCATTTTATGGCGCTTTAGAGAACACAGCGCTTACAACAAATACTTAAAATACGATATTAAATATACCAGATGACCTACAGCAAAATAATGAACGTTTAACAAAAATCCAAAATTACAAAACTTTAAACATCAGGAAATAGGTATTTTTCAGGAGTCATTAAAGACACTTGTGGAAGGGAAAGTGGCCTCTATAAGTCAAGAGGAAGCGTGTTCAAACAGTCCAGGACCATTACGTTAAATGAATTGTCACCAAACCTCTGCTTGGTACGCGGAATAACAAGCCGTGTGTTGTAACATCAGAAGAAGCTAGAAGAAGACCTAGCCGTCGTCTTGTTCATTAGAATACCATCTAAAACAATTGTACAAATGTGTTTGGATAGTAATTATAACTATGAATCCTTGGAGTGGAGAAACAGATATGGGCAAAAGGTTCCATATGCTAGGGGCGGCATTGCTCAAAAAGTCCGGTCACCAGGACCTCTTTGGTACGAGGAAGAGTGCGGATCATCTTATTTCAGACCACAAGACTGTATGGACCTACCAGCAATATTACAAAGAGAGGTATTCCGGCGGTATTCGGGACAAGTATGATGCAATGTCTAGAAATACATTGAAGGAAGAAGCATAAGAAGGGATAACGCTTAAAGACAACTACTCACTGGAGGTAGCCAATGGAGTAGGTGGTTGTTTCTTATGTCCTCCTTGTCAGAATATAGTGGGCGGTTTGGATGCAACATGTCGGACAACCCCTCCCCTCGGTCTACAACAAAACGCGACCACTTCTATTTGAAAGATAGTTAATAAATAATTTTAAAAACGTGATGGTTGTGGTCCAAAACTTGGTGGGCAGGGGTGGTTTTTGGCGATCAAAAAATCAGTTTTTGAGTAAAACTTAAGAATATCAAGATTTATTAATTTCTTAGCAAAACAAATTTTAACTCATCACGAGCGCAATACTGCATCAATCTCTGACATTTATATTATACGATTGCTGTTTTATACAATTATAAAGGGTTCTAGAATTTTAGCCCCCAAATCACCTTTTTTCCTACAAAAAAGCATATTTTTATCAAATGCATCACCAAACGAGTATGAAATGAACCTCTTTATGCAACGCCCCGACCGCCCTTAAAGCCTATATCAATAACAAACCGGATACCCTAAAATAAGATTGTACTGTTTTTACCTTAAAAATCAAAAAAAAATAATTAATTCGCATAACGTGCAGCCCAAAATTATTTTCGGCCTAGAAATTACCCCTGCCACCAAATTATTTCAACAACAACCATCTCCTTTCATAAGATCTTATATATTATCCGTCAACTACCAGGTGGTTTGTGTTTTGTGTACGGTGGGGAGGGGTAACTCGAAACTAGAGCACTTCAAGCTCGACCGCTCCGCTCTAGGGATGTGGCCTATAGCTTTGAGCCTTAAAATCCATGTGTGGTATTTTTGTTTTGTTAATATGCTCCACAGTCAAGGTCGGGTACCAAATATGCATGACCCCAAGGACTTTTAAAAACTAGAAAATTGGCGCCATATATCGTAATATAAAGAATACATAATATATAGTTGGTTATATAATCGAAAATCATAAAGAAATAGTTCAATGAAGATAATATGGCCTTAGCTTTTAGAAAGCAATATGGCAGCTTCGTTTTTCCAAACAAGCACCTTCACAATAGCCGCCAATATGGCCCCCTTCCAATATATAAACTAAAAAAAACTTATGACTAGTCAGTTATTAGTTTTATCATAGGTTACAGCAAATGTAACACTAAAAGTACAGAAATAGGGTCGAGGCCGCCCAATTTTCGCGACAATTAAAGGGGATCATTAGCAGCGATTGCTAATCCGAAACATCTGAAACAAATATCTCAAACATTCATATTTTTACTTTTGTTACTGGGCATGGATTAAGCAGACACATACACTGCAAGTGGTTGACTTGACAATCCATGTATTAAAGACAAACACTGGCAGTAGTAATTTTTATCTGATCTGTTAATTCGATACGTGAGTATCAAAATTCGATTGAGATCAAAAAAAGCCTTTACCTGTGAATATCACAGATATTAGCCGTGTATTGTACACCATGATGAATACATTTTGACCACTAACACAGACATTATTGATTTTGTTTATTCTGTAATGGTGTAAACCAATCAGCTGTTAAGTGCAAATTTGAGGCGCCCGTCGACTCTATGTCTATTTGGGGAGACGGTATGATAAATTCCTCAAATACTCATTTTTTTCTCTCTTTGGTGGTTGTTTTACATTATAATTAAAGCAGTTATATGGAATTGACCCACCCAAAAAAAAAAAAACACATTAGCCTGATTATATGCTTTTCCACCATTTTTTCGATGCTCTCGTCATCGCTGCTAATCCTGATACAGGACGTCGCTAAATATTAAAAAAATCAATACTCTATTTATCCACCAAACACCATCCGTGTACTGACCCAGGCACAACTTACTTGGGGATTGAAATGGTGTTGGCAATACGAGTTGCATTTATCACCATCGGCGACCACCAATGAATCGAAGCACTGTGGCCAGTTTTCGACGACTTGGCCAGTTGTCGGACAGTACATTGCCCGTTTTCGGACACTCAGAGACAAAAAGCGCTGTACGTCCGTTTTTTGTGGAAATATTATTAAGTGTTAGTTATTTTCTTATTCTCTACATCTTTGGTAATTATTGTGTCTGGTACTGATTGTTTTATTTATACCCTGTCGCATGTAAACCGTAAAAGGTAGGACCCATGATGTTCAAGTTCAGGGCCCGTCGCATGCGTTGATCGTATTCACCGGCCGTTCTTCAGCAGGTGCTAGCATGCGCACATGTGGAAAATACAATAAGACCGAAGATGTTGACGCAATGACCATGGACGATGACATATTAAAATATTAACGATGACCAAGGACGACGGCGACGATGGACGATGTGATGGCGATTATAACGATGGACGTCATGGCCGAATAGCGATTGAGCTGAGGATGATGATGACGACGTGAGTTGAGGATGATGACGATTATGATTATTATATGATGTTGATGATTGATTATGATTATGATTTATTTAAATTATTATATTATTATATTATTTATGTCATGTTGGTGACCACATTTGGAGATGTTTTTGTACAGATCAGCTAGCAAATGTGTTATAGCTCAATGATAGTATCAAAAGGAAATCATTTTCCTGGCCTTAAAAGTTTACTGCATGAGAAAATATGAAACTTCTATACTTTATACTGTACCAAAATCTAAAATTTCCAGGGGGCACTTATCATCCATAAGGTGGTATCCTCCGTGACCAAGCATAAACAGGAATGCACTTCACAGTATTTTGAAAACTTGAATTTGCACCCTAATAGATCAATAAGCGCAGTTGCTACCCTAAAAAAGTTACCTTTTCCTAATATATTACACAGAAAAAAACGCTGTTTAAAAGTTTGAAACAGTTGTTTTCAAAAAGTTAAACCAGTGTTTACAGGGTGAAGAACACGCCGGTTAATCGAACATTGGTTTCTTTATTACTGTTTGTTATTCCGAATGACTTCGTTTTATCGAAGCTTGGTTATCCAGGAGTTATTTACTATAATAACTCATGATTATTCCAAAGGTTCATTATCCAAAGGGTCGTTGATCAGAAAATGAATAAGGTTCGTTGATCAGAAAATGGATAAGATAATTAATCTTATTTAATTTTCTGATACACATGATAAACGAAACCTTTATTCTTTTCGACTAACGAACATTCGAATGAACACGCCTTCGGATAATAAACCTTCGAAAAATTAACCTTGCCTACTAAACGAACCTTCTGTTAATAAGACATTTCGGATTAAAGGGAAACCTTCGAAATAGTAGCGATTCTTCGGTATAAAAGAAACAATCGGATAAATGCGTGAACCCCAATTCCCCGTACCCCGTAGGCCTACGGACCAGCACCCGTACCCTGTAAAGTTAATGTTTCAAGGTGTTGTTTCATATTAGCATTTCAACAACAATAATTAACTCTTTATTCGATTCTCAAAACCACACAACTTCTGATAATTGCTTTGTACCCTGACCCATTTGACACTTGTTTTCTGACACATTATGAATTCGGAAACCCTCACGGAATAAAGCACTTGGTTATTCCGTTAAGAATTCCTAATTGATAAGGTACGTTACGAACCAAGAACGAAGTGTGTTAGATGGGTATAAGGTTATCGGAAACCCCGTATTTTCGGGGTGAAGGCAAATACAGATCCAGGCATGGACAGACTTGTTTTTTTTTTTTTTTCTTTTCTTGGTTTTGGAGGTCATACATTATACAATTAATGCGTATACTAATCTTTTTTGAAAATTACCCCTTTTTTTAAAATTTTTGCTGATTTTAGACCTTTCACGTAACGGCTGCATGATCCTGACAAAAACTTTGTGAAATACGTGAATTTCAGTGGCGGTCATAATCACTTCGTCAATACATGTAATCTAATAACGTTGTCTAAAACTTGATACTAAATTTGCACATATATGGTTAAACCCTAACTTAGTTCATTATTTTTAATAACATGGTCCAGTTTGGTCTGCAACCATTTAGTTCTGGCATGGATAATTGCGATGTTGTCTTATTCTTTTTGGTTACACCATTTAGTCTTATATGAGGTCTTATAATCAGCTAGTAAACCCCATTTGTCTAATGAGCATGCGTCTTCTTAAATCATTTTCTCTAATGATCGA
Source organism: Ophioderma brevispina (assembly GCA_023653785.1). Classification (NCBI taxonomy): domain Eukaryota; kingdom Metazoa; phylum Echinodermata; class Ophiuroidea; order Amphilepidida; family Ophiodermatidae; genus Ophioderma; species Ophioderma brevispina. Next base: position 55,885 of record JAMKCH010054966.1, on the reverse strand, counting down.
TTGTTCTAATAACCATTTAGTGTAAACCCCGATCACACAATCCATTTTCTCACTATCAGATTTAACGGCCGGTTACATATACCTGATATAAAACCAAAGTGGGAAATATACCTATTGCTATGCGGAGCCTTAAATCCCACCGATGGCGTTATAATACATCAATTTAATTGATAGTTATTAATTTCATCCCCTCATTTGATGAGGTGTAAGGACTCAATTTTGTTTAAGGTAGGGCGGTGGGGATGTGTGCGGCCCCGATTTCCGAACTTGTGGCTTTTTTGAAACTGATTTTGTTCTCCGCAAGTAGTTGTGGGCTGGGAACTGATAATTTTGACATTTTGCAGGCTTGAGAGCTGAAATTTGGCTATAAAATTCTTCTGAGCAAAAAATTTCCTGAAAAGGGGACCCTAGAACTGGGGGGGGGGGGGGGGTCTTGGGGACTGCCTGGAGAGCCACCGCGAAATGAGCGGGCGGTCAATGGGCCGAATTTTACACCCGTATTATAGTCAATTTCATGAAAACGGTGTTTGTTTGTATTCCGATATTTTTGGGTCTTTGGTTAATAAAACTTTAAACCATGCTTTATTAGAACAAACGGTAATATTTTGATAGGGGGGATATCGTTTGCCATACTTTCCATTATTCTTTTCATGCGATATTTGCCTTCAAACATCGAAAAATAGGAGAAAATCGATGTCCAAAACACAACATCAAAATATAAAAAAAAAATGAAAAATATCCGATAGCAATGTTTTTGGGCCAAAAATGATGTGATATTATTTAATGATGTTTTTCTATATTCTCAATTTATTTTTATATTTTCGAAATGTACAAAACATAAGGTCCGTTGAAAAACTTGTTTATTACGTTATACGTCATTAAAGCCAGTGGCTAAGGTTTGGTGTAAAAACTCTATATACGAAGATTCATTTTGCATATTATTTCAAGGTTAAAAACATATTTTTAAACCAAAAAAGAAAAGACTTTCAAAATTAAACTGTTTACAAAACATTAAAATAATTAAAAATGTTTAATTTTAAAATAATATGACCTTGTTTTAAGGAACGTGTATTTACGTTTCCACATTTCTCAGCAACCAAACAAGCTATTGAATATGATTCAATGATTTTTGGTCATAGGAACTCATTTCCGCATCAATAAAGGTATTATAAATTTTAATTAGCTAATTACATTTAGTCAATGGGAGATGTTAAAATGGTCAAAAAGTTTACTACGTATTGTGTATGACGTGATCCGTTATTCGTTGGTATGCGTTTTGTTTACATCAGTCAACTGTATCATTAGCCATGGAAATGATCTGGTTTCAATTAATGTTCTTTAGAATACTAAATTAGTTTATAAAAGGTATCTAATAATTGTTTATTCTGAGGGTAGATAACGGTCTAAGGATGAGGTTCTCAAAGGATTAACGTTATAACTAAAATACAATTTGGAGCAGATTTCTTTGGAGGTCAAAGTTAGCTACTCAAACTTTATTTAGTACAAATAATAAATAGTTCCCAGCAAACCTGGCTCTAATAATGCTAATCGTTGGGCATTATTTTGTTGCCAGTTAAAATGTTTGGCTATACCAATAACGTTAAATAATCAAACACCATAATTGATAATTCAATGTTTTTTAAACATAAAACATAAACAAGTTTGAGACCCCAATTTGGGCGTGTCTATCAAAGCACCGTTTTTCATAAAAACATCGACATACATATTTCAAGTGTCATGCCCCCCTTCCAAAATAAGAGTGGAATGCAGGGGTTTGTAGGCGCTTTTTATCTTCTTTTTCGTCTTCTTCTAAAGGTTTTATTTTTTTTTCGTCCTCTCTCTCTCTCTCTTTAAGTCTTAAAATAGGGTCGAGGGGAATACGGGGAATAGGGGATCATTATGAAAATCAATGACGGTATTCATTATGGTGTTCCATATCGGGGGGGGCGGGAGATAGGGGGGAGATACAGGGGAGATATTGGGTTAGTTTGAAATACTTTCATACGGATTTTTATAATTACTATTGAACTCTCATTATACTAACCCGGACACTAGAAAACTAGACCCATTATAACCCGTAAGATTTCACGTCTGAGACCATACTACTAACTACTACTATACAAACTCTCACATAAACAATCACAATAAACTGGAATATGTGTATTTACAACAGAAAACAAATCATTGGTGGGCATTTTTACATCAACAAAACAAACAATAAATATAAACTTTCAACAACACAAATAAACAAAATAAAAATAAGAAACAACAAACTCATGTGCAACAGAAATTATAAAACAATGTTTGTTCATGGCTTAATTGTGTTCTCATTTCTATATTACTACCAATAAAGCTAATATTGTTATTTACAAGTCACCATGAAAACAATCCTTAGGTGCTTCTCTGGGCTTTTTACAAATTATTGCATAAATAAATAAATATATAAACTATAAACAAATTCATCTTAATTCAAATCGTTCAGTAAGTTGAACAAAACAAACCAAAAATAACTAAAGTAAATAGATTAAACTAAATAACTGCCTAAATATGCAACATACAATACTTTAAACACAATACGTTTTAGCTTTACACCCCGAGTAGCTTTCCATTATTTATTGCAGGAAATAGCGCGCCTAATAAAATCTTGCAATTAACTTTTTGCACCCCCCCCCCCCCTGTGATTTTATAGAGGGGCCCAAAAACGTGAGCGGCCCATTTTAACCATGCGCAAAAAATTCTTCCTTCCAGATTTCGGGAAGTTATTGTCATTTGTAGTCGCGCTCCCCGTTCTAAGGAGTGACAGAAACCAGTTCGCTCGTTCGCACCCTGGCCAGCTCTAAATTTTTATAAAACTACCTAGTACCTCCGACAACCATTAAAGGAGCTGAAATATTTTTGAGTTTTGTTAATTGTGCAAAAATACACGGACCCCCCCCCTCCTGAAAGTGTTTCTGCAACACGTGCCGCAACGACGATTACCCGCTATCCTCGTAAAGTACAGTAACTCCGTGAGGTAGTAACAGTTGTATTTTTTTATTACAAACCAGGCGGTTTTCTTGCTCCTGACGCACACTGTATACTCACGCTGTTTCACGAATTAATACCAGACACCTATCCACATAGACGTTGCTACAAATGGGGTAGCCATTCGAGTGCTAGTTTGGTTATTTGGTCTTTTAGTTGATGGCTTAATGCAGTAGTGTTCAATTTAAGAAATTGAAACGACATGGTACCAAACAACATCTGTCCGTAAATGGACCCGTGTTGTCACTTGATGTAATTAGGGTGCAGAGGCTATCCCGACCCTACGTCTTCCTTTTCTATCTGTCATTTTTGTTTCAAGATGTTAACATTTTCTAATGGCAACCTTTCGAACCTTTTACAAACATTTGCCATATACCTATCATCCAAGAAAAACTAATCTAAACCTAAAGTGTTGTGGTGAATTAAAGTATTGACGAGATAGTCTTTGACCATCAGAGACTCATAGTTAACATATTAAAATCATATGTTGGCGGCCCAAATGGCCCACAATGCAAGATGTTTGAACTTATAAGTGGTGTTCATAATATATGTTGTATTTATATATTTCTTTATTAGCATCCACAAGTACTATTATAAAAATTGCTTATTAAAAGTTATTGAGATAAATTGCATGTGTGAGACAATTAAAAGGCTTGTGAATTTATAGACACATTTGATTTTTTTAAAGTTTAGAATATTTAATTCAAAATAAAGGTCCATATGGCCACTTTCCAGATAGATGAATTTTTATCATTGCCATTAGCAGTTTAGTCTTATCTGTAATATATTTTTGACATAACTAAAAATTATGATGAAATTTAAATACAAAATTTTAATAATTAAACAATACGATATTTTTTTTCTTGGGGGGGGGGACTACTCTTTGACTATTAAGAAAATGTTAGAAAGTCATCTGATTTTCTCTTTAGGGAACCTGCATTAACTTCAATATGGCGGCAAATATGGGCATTTTTCAGGATCTTTAAAATCTCTAGGTGCCATATATGAGTAACGGTATGGAGCTCCCCCACCCCATCTTCAATGTTAGCATAAATTTAACAATACATAACAAATGCCAAATACTATTGACTGTTAATGTTAGATGGAGAAATCTGGGACTTTTTACACTTTTTATCGTAAAATTTCTGGATATGCCATAATTAATGTATATTACAGATAGGTCTGATAAATTTTTGAGATCTTTGAAGGTGGCCACTGTGTAGTGCACATTGGAATTTTAAGTATGTTGACAAAAGCAAAAAACATTAGACATGACTTTCTAATAGACAATCTTGAAGTCATAATGGCACTTACTTACATTACCATTTTATCACAAACTTATGGATGTTATAACAAATATATAGGGAGACGAATATGCTAGCTTATGTGGTACTATGTTCTCGCTTAACATCTTTGAATGCAGTTATACAGGCCGCCATCTTGAAAACTGTGAGCCTTTGTAACAAAATGTCGTTTTCTTGTCAGAAAAAATGACAGATTATGAATGCAAGTTAAGACATAATTCAACTAAAATCTGTAAAACAATATTTTTCGCCAGGGGAACCTTCTGAAGATAGTTCGTACTATGGTCTCCACATACCTTTTATAGGCAATACTTGGCAAGCCATGGCAAAATCAAAAAGGCTGCCATGTTGAAATGATCCGTTGTTGTTAAACAATGTTATTGGGATTCCGGACCTATGTAAAATTGGGTATTTACGTGGTTTTATAGACACTAAAACTCAGAATTTATAGTCTTAGCAGACTTGAATGTGGCAAAGACCGGGGGTCATATTGAGCGGCCATTTTGAATTCAAGATGGCGTCCATCATCCAAGTGGTCTATCGTTGTTATTAATGTTATTAATGGATTCCTGGGACCCTGAAAACATGGGTATAGATCCCTTAATCATGTCTCTACTAGTTTCAGGACATGTATGACAAAAAACAATTTTCTTCCCTTGGCGGCTTTTGAATTTCAAGGCCGTCACAGCCACATGATATAATGTTGTTGCATGAGATGGATGAGATTGACATCCTTCAAAATATAGGTTTCGATGGTGGAATTACATTTTATGTGTTTTAAAAGCCAAGATTAGCAGCTTATACGTTGAATGGCCGGCCATTTGGAAATCCAAGATGGCCGCTGTTACGCGATTTTTTAAAAAATGCCTCAACATTTTGATTTTCTGTTTCTGTTGACAGCTAAACTGTTAGCAATAATGCAAAAAGTAGCCAATATCTCCATAAAAAAGCAACAAAATAGGATGCGAATATTTGAACATAGTAAACCTGAAGAAAATGCAATCTTGCCAAGCGGCACATGCAACCTTGGCCATGCGGCCCTTATATTTAATAAATGGTCCAGTTTGGTCTGCAACCATTTCGTCTGGCATGTATAATTGCGACTGCGTCTAATATTATTTTATTGGTTATCACCCCATTGTGTATATTGGTCTTATAATCATTTAGTTAAACCCATTTTGTCTAATGATCCAGTGGTTAAAGTCCCATTTTCTCTAATGATCGATTGTTCTAATAAACATGTAGTGTAACCCGCAACAATCCAAATTTTCTCTATAGATTAACGGGGTACATAAACTGATAAACAAAGGGGAATATTAACATTGCCTATGCGGAGCTTAAATCCCACACGATGGCGGCGGTATAATACTATCATTTAATTGATCGTATAATTTTCCTGACCTCATTTGATGAGGGGGTTACGGACTCAACTTTTTTCAGGAGGGAGGGGCGGCCCCGATTTCCGAACTGTGGCTTTTTGAAATGATTTTGTCTCCGAAGTAGGGGTGGGAACTGAAATTTTGAACAATTTTGCGGAGGAGAAGCTGAAATTGGCTAAATTATTCTGAGGCACAAAATTTTGAAAAGGGAAGCCCTAGAAAACTGGGGGGGGGGGTCGGGGGGGGGGTCTGGAATGCTGAGAGACGCGAAATGCGCGGGGGTTCAGGGGCCGCATACACCCGTATATAGTCAATTTTCATGAAACGTTTTTGTATTGGATTTCCAGATAATTTTTGTGTTTGGTTAATTAAAATTTTAAACAATGACTTATTAGAACAAAACGGTAAAATATGTTGATCGGAGGGCATATATAGTTTGCCTACTTTCCATTATCTTTTCTATGAGATATTGCCTTCAAACATAGAAACATAGGAGAAAATCGATGTCCAACACCACCATCAAAATTATAAAAAAAAATGAAAATATTCGAATTCAATGTTTTTGTTGCCAAACATGCTGTAGATATTATTTAATGATGTTTTCCTGTCTTCAATTTATTTTTATGGATTGAAATACAAAACATAATGTCGTGAAAACCTTGTTTATTAAGTGCATCCATTTGGGCATATTATACGTTGAAAAATGGCGGCCATTTTGAAATCAAGATGGCCGCTCGTATAGCGATTTAAAAAAAATGCCAAAATTGATTTTCTGTTTCTGTGACAGTCTAAACTTTCGAAAAATGCAAAAAGTATCACATCTCCATAAAAAAGCCAACAAAAGGAGAGGAATATTGAACATAGTAAACCTGAATAAAATGGCAATCTTGCAAGCGGCACATTTTGCACACCCTGCCATGCGGCCTTTATATTACTACCACAGGCAAGCGGTACCTTTACTCAAAATCACTAGGAATGCTCACCAGCTTTATGCACAAACCTCAACTATTCTCTTAGATGTGCCAAAAATAGAATTAGTATAAGATGGATCTTTTAAATCTCATGTGCCTTTAACCATACGCCGAAAATTGCTACTCTCTGCACATAATATTGGCCAAAATTCTGCCGAACCCATGTCGGGAACTACGAGGGTTCCTGACGCCCCTGAGCTCTCAATGCTTGATCACGTCACATACTAAAATCCATAGGGGGGCACTAGCCAATTATTAACTCCTGCCCAACTCATAGAAAAAGCATCAACCTGGGCAGTATTATCACACCAGTACCTGGAATAAAAACGGCAGTAACAATTGTAATTGTCGCAAAGCAATCCACTGCATAAGGGCCCCAAAACCATTCATAAATGTGAAAAAAATTCTGAGACACCCCCCAATCATCGAAGTCCTCCGCTGAAAATCCCCCTCCACAATTAACCTTCCCTTGGAACCCATTGAAGTTGAATGTGATTAGATCTACAAAAATTGAATAGATCGCTCTCATAGACGAATTCTTCCACCATCTTCCTCTATTATATGAAAACTACGCCTTGAATTGTCTGTATGGATCTTACCACCTTTTCCTTTCACTTAGGGGCAACGCCTTCATTGCCAGGATAACCCCTCTTAAACTCACGCCATGTCGAGCTTTTACCTGATTCCATACTACTCCAATTCTGGTGGAATTCCATTTTTTCCACAATGAACTGCCCATGCTCCACAGCCCGAATCACTGGCATCCAGAGAGAACACCAAAACCTGTGGTAAATAATTAATCAAACAATAAACATTTATTCAAACGGCATAACCTCCATTCTTCCAAAGATATCTCATCAATCACTTTACTACCCGAATCAAACGAAAATTCAAATTCCCAGTGCAAGCGCTTGTTATTTCCTGTGTAGATTATCCTGATTTCAACAAAGTCAAAGATCCAACCACAGGCAGGCGCGGATCCAGTGGGGGGGCGGAGGGGGCGCGCGCCTCGCGGTAATTCTGCAAATTCTTGATTGCAAAATCAGCCCATTTTGAATTATTTTGGACAGTACAGCCTTCATCCCCCCCGGGTAATTTTGACATTTTTCATCCTGGATCCTCCATTGACAGGGGCTGAAATAAAAAAAGAAACTATCTTACCTGTAATGGACGGCATTTCCGTGCATTTACCTCTCGGTAACTCTGACCGAATGCTCTCAATACAATCAATAAAATCAATAACTCTTTTTGTGTAACTGAAATGTGCCTTCCTACAGCATCCCATGTAGCCCCATCCAATGCCAAAGAATTAGTAGGTTGTCCAAATAGATTTTCTTGTTAGGACAACCACTTGCATAAGATCAGCTTTTCTAGAATAGCCATGTCTGAGCATCCTTCATAAGTCTATCCCTGCCCCACCATCATCCAAATACAATACCATGCACATACCTTTACTTCTCCAATGTCTTACTAATGGCCTCAGCACTTAGTAAAAATATACGGGGCAGTAGAAAGGCCAAACGGCAACACACGAAAAGAAAAATACTTCACTGCACCTTCCACCAGCCATGAGAATCCTAAATATTTGGTATGGTCTGGAAAAATATCAATGTGGTGATACCCCGACTTGAGGTCAAATGAAAATAAAAAATCACCTTTTTGAAAATAACATAAAGCGACACTCCAATCATCAAAAGAAATCTTGTCTTTCCACAAAATTGGTTGACAAATCTAAGATCTAAATTAATCTTTTCTTCCCTGATGCCTGAACAGAAACAGACAAAGGATTAATAACATGAGGTGGAACAACTAATTCTGAAATCAAATGTTTACTTTTAAGGTCCAAAATAGCTTCCATAACAAAGGTGGAATGAAGCAATGCAGACTTATTGTTCCTGGAATAATAAGGCGGAGGCGTCTCGATGAACGGAAGTTTATAGCCTGTAGAAATAACATTCAGAACTTCTGAATTAGCATCTATATCTATCCAAAACTTGAGTGCAGAATTAAGGCGTCCCTTCACTATAGGCTCTGAAGCACCTTGCTCATACTCAAAATAATTATTAAAATAAAAGTTGTCATCGTACCGTAGTGTCTTGTCTTGATCCGCCATAGCCGGTTCTGTATTACTAACAGGAATAGGCATTCCTACGCCACTCTGAGTCTGACATGTCTGAATACTTGGCCTGCTTGGTGCAACATTCTCTATCAATTTTAAAAATAAAATATACAACGGATATAGAATTAGCGCAATACATGAAATTTCATACACTTATAAATAATACCCAACATGCCCAAGTTCCGTTAGGCTACTCAACCTTGCTGAGAACCTCAGCCACACTCATGCACCGTCTGTCAGTGTCACACTCACACGACATAAACAAAACATACTGGCATTAATTAAGACCCATGACACACGCCACGCGCATGAAAGACGATCAATACAGTATCCAAAATACATGCATGCTCAAAGCATAACATACGTTACGGAATTCTGCTAGAAAAATACTCAAAAACAAGCATGTCTTACCAACCCTCGTAACTTCACCACTGGGCGCTGCCATCTTTGCTGCTGCCCCCAACGTTGCTCGTGCCAGGACATTCTCTCCTCCAGTGACCTGCCCGGCCGCATTTAAAGCAGAGGTCAGAGGGCTTCGGCCCTGAAGCTCCTGTGTTGGGGAAGAAACGCCCAAACGACGGTCTATACTGTGTGTTATAGCCACGAAAAAGGTTAGACTCAGGGTTACTGAGCAAGAGATTCAACACGCCTCTGCTGATGCCCATGTTGATAAGCCTTGCTGCGCTGACCATACTTGCCCGATTCCTCTTCTTGTTAACCACTGCCCTGATTTGAGCTTGGCGAATGCGCTTCTCGTCGCTAGAATCGTCTGCCAACTCGTCACTTAAATATTCTGTCACCACGTCCCAACCTTAATAAATTCAAAATTATGCGAAAAAACCACAATGAAATAAATAAGTGAGAAAATTACATGATCACAAACCCCATGCCATACAGCTCACAGAAATCTCCTTGATAAATAAACAATTAAAAACATTTACTCACTAACCTCCTTCACTCTTGTCTGCTATGCGTATTAACTTGTTACGCTTGTGTAGAGATTTCAACACTGCCTCAACCTTCTCTTGCGCTGCTGAAACCTTCCCCTCAGAAATAAACTTCGTCACGTCTTCAAAGTCGTCAACAACTTCTTCATTAAACTCAAACTGTACCTTGTTCCCTTTAAAACGGAACTGTAGATCCCTTTTCTTTAGAGACTTCACCTGACGAAGCGTCTTCTCCGCGTCCTCCTTTCGGTCCGAAATAGCCTCATCAAAATGGGTTTGAAAGTTGCCCAAAGCCTCAGCTACACCAGATCTAACTATAGCAGCAACATCCACAGCGGATAGCGGTTGCGCAGGAACAGGAGGCAAATTTACGGCCTCAGGCTGACCAATAACTTCAGCGGATTGCGCAACTTCGTGATCCGACATTATTCACGCTGTAGGAGAGTGAAAAAAACAACACGTCCGTGCTCGGTGGTGCTGATAACAATCACTGACCCCCAACCCGACACACCTCGCTTTTGTATTTGCCGCGCAAACCTCTTACGCAACACCAACATATAGGCTCTAACACAGGCCGTCTATTAGAAAATCCGATTCTTTATTTCCATATCATCGACAGATACAAAGGAAGTGAGAAAAATATAATACAATTATATAGCAGAGGTGACCAAAAGGCCAAAGTTGGACAGACGAGGGCACCCCCGTTCATAAAAGTAATATAAATAATTACAAAACTAAAAACTACTTTTTTTTTTTTTTTTTTTTATGTTAAGGTAGCTTATTATGACCCGGTTAATAAATCAAGCATAACACTGCAACAAAATTAAAGTTAGATCTAGGTATACGACATCAGCAAATGATGATGCTTAAGCTGCTTTTTAAACGCATACATGTTTTAGAACACTTAGTATTCGGTGATAATTCATTCCAGTATTGTGGGCCCATTGTTCTTATCCCTCTTGATTTGTTTTACAGAGTTAACATAAAACTCATCTGTGCTTCTCGTGTTACGACTGTTTCTATAATTAAAGTAATTACAAAAGACATATGGAAGTTGTGTGAAACAAAATCGTACATAAAAACCCCAAGATCGAGTTTGTATAACATAAAATACATAAACAAAAAAATAATAATAAAAAAAAATAAAAAATTATAAAATTTAGTTGGAAGCATAATGAAATATACACGTTGATAAAATATGAAAAGCAAGGAATTTGTTCAGGAAAGATGTGGCGTGGTATTATTAAAATACTAATTAAAATAAAAACAGTAATAGTAAATAAAAGATGAAACTTGAGCATAAATACGAACAGCGTTAGTAAGTAATTAAAAGTTTAAAAATAAATTAAGAAATAATCAAAATATCGAATACGAACTAAAATGAATGAAACAATAAAATAAGCATTTAAAATGAGCAAAATCTGACAAAATATAAAAAATAAAAAAAATACAAATTAGTTAAGAAATTAAACCCCGAAGTATTAAAAATGAAAAAGTTTTTTAAGTTTTTTATTTTTTTCAATGTTTTTAAACAATATAAAATTGTGCAAATAGTGACCCAAAATAAAATAAGTTAACTATAATAAAATGAAGAAAAAGAAAAAAAATAGAGAAAATTAGCAAAACACAAAATAACAAACCATTTAAAAAAAAAATAAAAAATTATAAAATTTAGTGGGAAGCATATGAAATATACACGTGTAAAATATGAAAAGCAAGGAATTTGTTCAGGGAAGATGTGGCGTTGGGAGTATTTAAAAGACTAATGAAAATAAACACAGTAATAGTAAATAAAAGATGAAACTTGAGCATAAATACGAACAGCGTTAGTAAGTAATTTAAAAGTTTAAAAATAAATTAAAGAAATAATCACAATATAGAATACGAAACTAAAAATGAATGACACAATTAAAATAAGCATTTTAAAATGAGCAAAATCTGACAAAATATTAAACTTAAAAAAAAGTAAAAAAACAATACAAATTCATTTAAAGAATAAAAACCCCCGAATATTAAAATGAAAAAAAAATTACAAATCGTTAAGACAAATGTGTTTAAACAATATAAAAATGTTGCAAAATAGGACCAAAATAAAATAAGATTTAACTATAAATAAAATTGAAGAAAAAAACAAATAGAGAATTATCAACCACAAAATATACACACAATTAAAAAAAAAAGAAAAATATGTTTGTTTTTTTTAAATTTTTATTTTTCCATTTTCAATTTGGTGAAAAAGAGAACCGCATTGGGGGGGGAGGGTTGTGTGGGTGGGAAGAGGATCATTGGCAAACACGCTTGTATAATGGGGAAACCTGGTATTGGGGAAAGAGAACCCCGTGGGTAGTTGGGAAAGGGGACTCTGGGTAGTTGAGAGGAATCTGGTAGAGGTTTCATGGTAGGCAACTGACGTATTGCCATTTATATTCCGTCACGCGCTTCTGCCCAAATCATATAGCGCACGGCGGATTCAATGGAATTTTGCATCGTTCGTTTGTAAACAGTATTTTATTTTTACACTTAAATGTTACTAAGTATAGGATATCTTTTATATTATTCAGTATTAACACCTTAACATGCGTATTTTCTGCAACATTTATTACTGACACATGTTAAATAAAATTGTACCTAGTTTTCACTTACAACTTAAATAAAATGCCACAATTCTTCAATTACTAGTGTATCTCCTTAAACTTGTTATACAACCGATGATGTATCCACAAATGACCAATAATCTATTCCCTCGGTGACAACATCGTAACGTATTAAATAGAAAGAAACCACTCTTTGAAAACTATCAAAAAAAAACTATATCATGCTCTTTAGTCTTGTGACAAAACACAGCCTTGCATTTTCTTCCAATTATTTGCAATATACAACCAAATAAATCTGAAAATTTCTACAAACCAGCCTTCTATAATCAAATTATTATGGCAATTTAATAAACAAAATCAACCTTGTTTAGCAGCACTGTAATTAAAAAGCCTAAGAATACAATGTCACAAAAGATTTCAAACTGCAAAAAACATGATTCATTAACGATTGACGTGAATTCATTTTAAAGGAATTTTTTATTCTATATTTGCTGGATTTTGACGGCAACCATAATAATCCCACTGTGGGGATTACGAGTTAAACAATGTAGAGGAATTTCCTCTTTATCTTCTTCCCAAACGTACACAAACAATTGGTGCATCTGTTGGTGTTTTGGTCGTTAAATTTGGCAGCCAGAGATTAAGGGAGAAGAAATGAATAGTTGGCAATTAAAAGGCCAAGAGGACGGTTACAGTTACGACTGGAGGCGATTTACATAACTGACAAGTACACTCTAGAAAACAGTTTCAATTTGTCAGCAAGGCCAAAATTTCAGGGTAACAAGGCAGAGTTGAATTCAGGGTTTAATTTGTATCATCAATCAATTGTCAACTAATTTAGCTTTGAGCAAGTTTTGAAATATTACATCTGTGAGGAGGAGGAGGCTGTCATTTTGTAAAGGGGAATAAAAGACACTTAAAAAAACCACAAGAAAAATTAATAAAATATGACGGGACAATATGACAAGCAGTATGTTTTGATTTCATGCCAAATGGACCAAAGGCCATCTTTTCAAGGGCCCGGTTTTGTTCATGCCCGTTCCACAGAACACCACCAAGTACTGGGACCGAGACTACATGTTCCTTTCCTCAAAGCTTGTTAAAGCAATAACAGCACATTTTTAAGAGCGCCCCCAATTTTCAAAATTTGAGATTTTTGCATAATTGTGTTGGTAATTGTCTAGAAAACTATACCTGCGAATGGTAATGCTAAAAAATGCGTATTTTTTTTTTTATAAAAGAAGCGATTTTTTTAAACTATGGATGAGCGTAAGCACGTACATGGCGCAATTTCCCGGCTATTTCGTATTAAAAGACGTTTCCAACAGTCGTTGAATTATTATCGGACATCTCCGATATTAATTATTTAACTACAAAATTCCTTATTTTGCGACACATAGGCCTAGAGAATGTTGAGCTCTAGCATTCACAGGTATTGTTTACTAGCTCATTACCAATGCAACTGTGCAAAATTCAAAATATCCGAAACTAGGAGCGTCTGGTTCAAACAAATGTGCTGTATTGCTTAACATGTGTAATGGCGGCTAAATTTATAATACTACCGAGGCTATAAACAAATCGGAATTATGACTTAAAAGTTTGGCGCGTGTACAAATTCGCCAGTGTAACTGCATAATAAGCTCTGATGAGGAATTGTTCCTTGGGAGTTCGTTCTGCACTGATTCAAGGTTTGAGAGAAGGTCCACAGAAGCCCCTGACATAGGAAAGTGGTACAGGTAGGCCATTATGCTTATCCGCCCATAAGAATTTACCTCTGTGAATTGGTATTAAGTCTGACCATTTGAAAGGGCTTGAGATAGAACCCCGCAAAGACCAAACCCCCCCCCAAAACCAAAAGTTGCAGTTTTTTTCTTTGATGTTTTCAATGGGCATGCAGTGTTCTGGGACAGAACCGCGGAACCACATCAATATTTGCAGTAGGGGCTTTCCCCTCGCTTATTCAGGCGGAAAACCTCTTTGTGTAAAACCATACACGCGCATTAGCATTATATTGCTTGTAGTACCATGGACATGGTTTGTACCACACAGTGACCATTGAAAAAATCCCAACTCTGCAACTTTTTGGTTTGGGGTTTTGCAAATCTCTCGGCACTCTATGCAGCCATTTTTGCACGTTTTAACAAGCGAGGTGTTAAATGAGCAAGAGCAAGACATAGGCAACAAAATGTATATTTCGAACTTTCAAATGGTGACTTTGGGCACAATACTGTATCGAAAAACAGCCGAGATACTTTTTGTGCCAGGTGTAATTCATCATATTTTTCATGGCACTTTCATTGTGAACAAAATATGTGGAGATCTGTACGTCATAGAGAGCTGAAACTTGGTGGAAGGGTGCGGGGCTACATATTCTCGAACTGATTTATTTTACAAAGTATCCGTGTGTCGGCGTCTTGCGTCGTCGTCGTGAGCTTTTCTTGTGAACACAATATATCTGTACGTCCCACACAGGGCTTGAAAACTTGGCCGTGGAAGGGTGCGGGGCTACAGATTCTCGAACTGATTTGATTTCAATCAGTATATTGACATTCTAAGTACCTAATTTTGCATATTGAATTAGCATATTGACCGATTTTCCATGATTTTCATTGACACTTTTCCTTGTGAACAAAATATCTGGATATCTTAACGTCACACAGAGCTGAAACTTGGTTGAAGGGTGTGGGGCTACATATTCTCGAACTGATTGATTTCAAGATTCTTCAAGATTCATTTTATTTAGGGCAAACAGATCATATAATACACAAATTATGTAACAGTACATTATATATTAGTTACAAAAAGAAAGTAACAATTGAAAACGGTTTTTTTAAGATGAAAACGATGAGCGATATGATTGCTAGGACAAGTAATGGACAACCCCGTGGCCCTTATAGTTATAAAAATAACAGTAAAATAATTTTTATCTGAGTATTAAGATAGCACAGTAGTGCTAAATATTCAAAAATATTTAAAATAAGTATGTATGTACTGTATGTTGTATGTATGTATGTATGTAGTATGTATGTATATGTATGTATGTATGGCATGTCCTGTAGGTTGTATGTATGTACCGAAATATATCTCTTTATAGAACATCTATCTCTACTCTACTCTAATAAATGAGGGTCTTCTCAAAATGTGAGGACATTTTTAGTGTCCTCACATTTTTTTTCTCTATATATATTAGTAAAAACCTCTATATATAGAGAGATTACGGTTTATTCCGTTATAGTGTTTTTAAAAGACCGTTATATAGAGAAACTATATCACTGTTTAGACAGTTATATCGAGAAATATAATACTGTTAGACAGTTAGATAGAGAATTTAAGTTTTAAGACACTTATATAGAGGAAAATATCTGTTTAAAACAGTTTATATAAGGAATTTTATCTATTTTAGACACTTATCTAAGAAATTTATACGGTTATAAGACACTATATAGAAGAAATTTAATATTAAAGACAGTTATATAGAAGAAATTTATAGTGTTTTAGACCCATATTAATATAAATTTATAGTCATTAGACAGTTAATATAGGAAATGATAGTATTTAAGACAGTTTAGTGAGGAAGAAATGTATAGTATTTTAGACAGTTATGTAGAGAACAGTTAATAAAAACAGTTCTATAACGGAATAAACCCGCCAATATTTAGACCAATAGCCAGGTCCTCGTCTTTTAATAGACAGTCCTCTAGGTATGTAGTATGTATGTATGTATGTAGTATGTATGGTAGTATGTATGTATCTATGTATGATGTTGTATGTATCAAAAAAATCATAAACTATATATACGAGCCAAAACAAAAATTACCGAGGAATACAGGATACGGGGGAAAAAAACAGACGGGCAGACTGGCCAACATTGCTTGTTGTGGTATGTTATACCGTTAGGATAAGGGGGGAGATGGAGATAGAGATAAGAAATGAGGTGGTTAGAAAAAAAGTGAAGAGGGAAAAAAAAGTAATGGGGGAGAGTAATCATTGTGGAAAAGTACTGTTGTTAAATATGTTTTTAGTTGAGATTTAACCGTATTGTGTTATGCAAAGTGTTGTGATAGATTCTGGAAAAGACCATTCCAGAGTTTTGCGCTGTGGTACTGAATAAAGTGTTTTTCAGACGATAGATTAGGGGGGGGGAAGATGGAATTTGTCGGCTTGTCTTAGGTTGTAGCGGTGGATTTGTCTATTGGTGGTTAAAGTAAATGTTGAAGTCGGAGGTAATGATTGTGGTGATAGTCAAACATGAGAGCGCTGTTTGAAGTCGTTGAGGTCCTCTTATTTAAGTGTTTTCAGCGAGTGAAAAATGGCGAGGTGTGTGTGAGTTCTGGATGGTGAGTTTGTTGATAGTGCGGATGGCCCATTTTTGTTTTAATGTGAGTTTGAGGAGTCGTGAATGATAGTTGGAGGTCCAGATTAATGTTACGGAGGTCAGGTTACGGGAGAACTAATGTGTTTTGTATAGTGATTTTAGGTTTGTAGTCTGGAGGGTGATGTTGTATCTTTGCGTGAGGGCTTTGGTAATGATTAGAGTTAATGTGCTCATTCAAGGTTAGTTGTATTCGATTGTGATGCCAAGGAAATTTAGTTGAATGTCCCTGGGAGATGTCTGGGTTTTAAAATTTTTTCAATGGTTAGTGTTTCATTGTGATTTGTGTTGTGAGCAGAGAAACGCATGTAGTTAGTTTTGGAAAACATTGAAAGTTTGTTAGCCGAAACCCAGTCTTGATTTTGAGAGTTCGTAATTCATGTTATTAAAAAAAGTGCATACGGTTAGGGTTGGGAGAAAAATATTGGTGTCATCAGCAAATTAAAATTAGTTTTAGTTACCGGAAGTGTTTGGATGTCGGTCATGTAAATGATGAAAAGTAAGGGCCCAAGGATTGAGCCAGCGGGACGCCAACTGGTGATAGGTTTGATAGATGATGCGGTGGAATGAACATAAGGACTGATTGTGCGCGGTTAGTTAGGTACCTCCTGAACCACTCAAAGGCTACACCACGGACACCCGTATGATTAAAGCTTGTTGAAGAAGACTGTCGTGGTCAATGTTTGTCGAAGCCTTGGAGATCACAGGAATACCCCCGGTACCTAATGCATTAATTAGCATATTTGGCTATTTTCATGATTTCATTGATACTGTTTGTGAACAAAATATCTAGAATCTGTACGTACACAGGGCTGAAGGAAAACTTGGTGGAGAGAAAGGATTAGATTGGGGCGTGGGGCAGGGGGGAGGCGGGGTTGGGGGAAGGTTTCATTATGGGGGTGTGGTAGTGGGGTTATGGGTGGGTCAAAGGGGCTAGGGGGTTTTGTGGTCCGTAGGGAGGTGTGGCGGGCCCCGGGTTTGGTTATGGGTGTGTAGGGGTATTGCAAGGGCTGACACTTGTGAGGGTGTGGTGTGTGTGGGGGGTGTGTGGTCCAGTGATATGGGGGTGTGGGTGTGGGGATAGGATATGGGGTTGTAGTCTGGGAGTATGGCGTGTGGGCCAGGTGGTTTGGGGTTGTGGTCTGTGGGTGTTGGGTGTGGTCTGGTGGCATGTCAGGGTTATAGGGGTCGGTAGTCTGTGGGCAGGGGGTGGTCAGGGGGTATTGGGGGTGTTGGTCCGATGTATGGGGGATGTGGTCCGGTAGGGGTCGGTTTGTGGTCCGGGGTTAGGCGGTGTGGTTGGGGTATGGGGGTGTGGTAAGGGATATGGGGTTGTGGTCCGGTGTATAGAGATGTGGTCCCTAGAGGGGTCGGAGTAGGGGTATGGTCGGGCTTATTGCTTAGGGCTGACACTGAGAGCGTGGGTGTGGTCGGTTGGGGGATAGGGGTGTGGTCTGGGGTATGAGTGTGTGGTTCTGGAAACAGTATGGGTGTTGTTATAGGGTAGGGGGTGTGAGATGGGATGGGGATGTGGTCCGGCGGTATGGGGTGTGTGGTCCAGGGGTAGGAGATGTGGTCCGTAGGGGGTGTGTGTCGGGGTATGGGGTGTGGTCGGGGTATTAGGGCTGACAACTTGTGAGGGGTGGTGGTGTGGTCCAGTGATATTGGGTGTGGACTGGTGGATATGGGTGTGGTCCGTGGGTTTATGGGCGGGGTCTGAGGGTTGGTGTGGTCTGTGGGTAGGGGGTGGGTCCGGGGGAGGGTATGTGATCCAGGGTAGGGTGTGGTCCGGGAGTATGGGGTGTGGTCCGAGGTATTCCGTAGGGGGTGGACTCTGGGTTATAGGGTGTGGTCAGGGGGTATTGCATAGGGGCTAAAACACTTGTGAGGGTGTGGTGTGTGGTCCAGTGATATGCGATGATCTGGGGATATGGGGTGTGATCTTGGAAGTTGGGGTGTTCCCCAGGGTATGGGGGCCGGGGTGTGGTATGTGGTGCTAGTGTTGGGTCTGTGGGTATGGTCCGGAAAAGGGGGTGTGGTATGTGGGTTAGGGGTGTTGTGTGTATGGGGGTGTGGTCTGGGGTAGGGGTGTGGTCCCGGGGTTAGGGGTGTGGTTCCATCAGGGTATGGGTGTGGTTGGGGTATGGTGTGTCGGGAATATGGGATGTGGGTCCATAGGAGTGTGGTCCGAAGGTATGGAGTGTGGTCGGGATGGTATTGCATAGGGCTGCCAATTGTGAGGGTGTGGTGTGTGTCTGGGTGTGTGGGAGTGTGGTCTGGGGATATGGGGGTGGTTTGGGGATAGGGGGTGTGGTCTTGGAAAGTATGGGTGTGTGTTGCCAGGTATGGGGTTTGGTCGTGGGGGGTGAGGATGTGTCCAGGGGTGTGGTTTGGGGTACGGGGTGTAGGCTGGAGGTATGAAGATGTGGTCTGGGGGTAGGGGTGTGGTCCAGGGGTAGGGGCGTGGTCCAGGGGTAGGGAGTGTGGTTGGGGGTATGGAGATGTGGTTCCGTAGGGGGTGTGGTCCGGGGGATGGCGGTGTGGGTCGGGTTTTCGTGATAGGGCTGACATTGTGAGGGTGCTGTGGTGTGTGGTTCCAGTGAATGTGTCTTCTATGGTTGAGAACCTTCCATATATCGGAGGCCTATTTGGGACCGCCGTCCTACTTTTCAAACACCCTCATACGGCGTCATTTGAATTTTCAAAATGGCGCCAAAATACAAAAATGGCATTTCAAGATTAAACAGATTAAGGAGTCTAAATGTTATCAAATTATTTGTATTACTCAATGGATTTATTCAAATCAACCTCAATTGGAGCGCCTCTCGCCATTTTTAACCGTCCAACACCAACTTATGGGGTGAAGACTTGATTCGATGAGCTACTTACTCCGCAGCATCTTGAGTCAGTATGTGCAAAAGGTATTCTTCGAGGAAAACCTACTGTGACGCCTTGGTGGATCTTCATGGGGGTGCTAGTCCTTCCACTCACGAACCACCGCCATAGCTTCTGGTCTACACGCGCTGCCTGAAATGCCACCCCAGCATGGTTGCAACAAGCTCTCATCACAAAAAGCTGGAAACAGTACTCAATAAGAACCATGAGAACCATACTGGCTGACTTCGTCCCACTCCATTGAGTTTCTACCAGTGCGCTCAGGCATTGCACCTGCGGTGTGCTTCGGGATTATTATCAAGAATCATCAACCACTCATTAATCTGGTGCGTGAATCAGGCCTCAGTTGGACAACAAGCACCCGCTGCATAATACGTAAAGAATCACCAACCAGCTCGGCAGACAGAGAGTGCCGCTCTTCATTGACCTTCTCCGTCGACACGCTGCTTAAACTCTCCACTTATAGACATGGAACACTGCCGGCTAGATACCCCCAAGGAAGGACTAAATCAACTATCCAACACCTATGACCAGAAATGGTTAGCAATCTCCACGTAAGGACTGGGTTACCTTAAACAGCTGGATTCGCAAAGGAGTCGGTCCCTTCAACAGCAATATGCACCGATGGTGGTGCGACATCTCCAGCCTGCAATGTGGCTCTCCATCAAAGACTGCTGATCACATTCCCAATGAGGTGCCCTACCATTTCGTCCACCAGTGGATATAAACTTCTCAAACCCCAACCCAATCAACAGCCAGCGGGGCTCCACCAAATCAACAACCATTTACCAGCTGCCTAATACGCAGAAGAAGAAGATACCTTCATAGAGTAAATTGTGGTATTTATTTAAAAATTACTTTTGTAGTGTCAATCCGATCACTATGAGTTATGGCAAGTACCTACTGAGAGAGAGATTATTAAAATGGCTGCAAAATCCAAAGAAGAAGTAGCCTTTAAGCTACAAACAACATCGAAAATGAAAGTTTTTTTTTGGTATTTCTTGTATTATTATCGATTACCGTGGAGCACTTTTTAAATTTACAAGTTTACATTCAAGTTTCAAGTTATATGTTCTTGGGAGGGCAAACATTTTCAAATGGTGGCAATTATTTCCCAAAAAGAGCCTTTAAAAAAAAGCAGCTCAGTGATTTTTATTCCAAGAGTCAATATATGAAATTGGCATGAATAGCTTGAAAGTGATGGAAAAGCCTGTGTAGAAGCAATCTCTACGTTACTTTTCCAACTGAGAATTGACATAAAGAAAACGGCTGCGTTCAAAGATACCCACTATCCATTCCTTACGTGTTGTGTTAGTAAGTGTCGGTTCGGACAATAATGACTAAAAAATATCCGCTTATTTTGTCCTTATTAGGTTGCTTCTGGTCCGATCATTTGTAGGGGATGTGGCACCTATATATGTTTACAGGAAATACAAAATCTGATTTGATAAATTTTTTTGGATTTTCTGATGGCCAAGGTTGGTCGAAATACTTCAAAACCCGGGACAAATAATGATATTGCCATCTGAATGCCACGCTGATTGAATTAAGTGTTTGTTTCTAATAAAAATTGCCCTTCGTCAAAGTTTATTACATTTATTACGTCTGACCAAATTCACATAAACGTCGCGCTGATGAAACCAGCATATTATATAAAATGGAATGTATTGATGACGTTACGATTTTCAGGATTGCACCTTTCAACCATCTTATTCAAGGAGAATTAAATGAAATGTTGCTTTTTTAGATCAAGGTAATTAGTTGATAAAGTTGGAACCATCTTTAGCATAGAAGTTATTCGATGAATTAGAGTGGAAAAGAACTTATATTAGTGCCGAAGACGTATATCTTCGCATCTGATAAAAACAACTGCATTAGGGCGGAAAATCTCTGGAAAATCTGGAGATCCCCCCCAAAAAAAACGATCGATTTTTCGAAAAAAATGGTGTGCTTGCTACGTCCACCCAAGAGATTTCCGCAGAGACAGGGGAGGATACATAATCCCGAACAAAATTGGGGGCATAATTTGGTTTCCCCACGCGGGCTTGTACAACGGGAACAAGATTTTTTCCGGCCAAGCTTCCGTCATCGCCTTAAACTTTCCAAAACCATTTAGACATCATAGCAAAACTTTAAATGTTACTTTGATTTGTGCATACAACAACATCACATAAACAACAGGTTATTAGGGCCTTTACGTCATGCCAAAACATTCAAAGATAAAATTTCAATTTATATCCAAAAGTGATCGTCAAAGTAGTAAAAAGTTAGTTGTATTTTTGGTAGAACATCTGAAGACCACTACGAATATGTCAAAATACCGTTAATGGAATACATTCACAACAATGATGTCAAGAAACACCATGAATTGATTTCTTCATTTTGACTTTTAGATGGCTTCTTTCAGCCTTTTAAAATCATATTAATTAGATTCTCAGGAAATAAACCATCAATCCACACAAAAACCAAAATCACACACACACACACACAAACACAAGTAAAATGCC
This sequence comes from Ophioderma brevispina, assembly GCA_023653785.1. Lineage (NCBI taxonomy): Eukaryota > Metazoa > Echinodermata > Ophiuroidea > Amphilepidida > Ophiodermatidae > Ophioderma > Ophioderma brevispina. The sequence continues at coordinate 33,773 of JAMKCH010054966.1, read as the reverse complement.
CCACTCAACTTCTAAAGAAACAAAACCAAACAACCAACCAAAACATATTGGGCGCTTAAACAACACAGGTAGTGTCCTGTTATGCTTCCAGGTAGCCCAACTCTGCAAGGAATCCTGATCGGCCAATTCCTGGTTTCTCCAATTGTTGGCATCGCATTCAGCATGAGGAGAGTCAGACTGCAGGTGGAAGATGGTCATCAGGTTCATACCAATTAGATGTTACTTTTTTTCGGAGAATGACAAGTCTTTTCCACAAGGCGACTCAGACGTTTTCAAGAGGTTGGACTTTGCTTAAGATTAAGAAACTCTCGATGGATTTAAAGCGTGGCAACAGGTATCTGTTCCAGACATGGGGTTGCTTCACATTAGATATTTGGCCGCTACGCTCTTGCATGCTCGCTAGCTACGACGGAAGGGTATGGTGGAGCAATTCTGATAGGATGTATAAGTTCTATGTTGGTGTTGGACGAAGGTATCTTGTGATAAGACGCAGGAGGCATTTCACGCTGAATCAAATTCTGGGCATGGTTGATATGTCCCAATACAGGGCAAGCATACTCTGCCCACAGAAGTTAGAACAGGACAAGGGACGTCGATCTTAGGGGATGTGGGCGGGCGGCACCCCATCTTGTGCCAGGGAGTTGTTCAGGGATTTTATTGCGTGAAACATACTTCACTCATCATCTTATGCATGTGGGGTCTTATAAGAGATGGAATGCGGTCCAAGGTAACTCCTAGTATGAAAAGGGTTATCACAGTGCGCCAGGGGGGTGTCCAGACAGCTGCTGATAGGTCGACGAAACACTTACTCCGGTTACCATACCCTTCTCGAAACCATCCTCAATGCGTTTATTTCGGTTGAGCACTTAGCTTGTTGTTGATTTTCCTGGCCGGGGAACCGTCTCATTTGCGTATGAGGTGTTTTCGTCTATCAAAGGTGCGAAACGATTGAGCAGGAGACATTTAAAGCTTGTAGGTATTGCCTGAGGAGTGATAATTGGTCTATAGCTCATGGGATTGGATGGGTCTTTCCCAGGCGTTAGGAGTGACATAAAATTGAAACTATATGATATTTTGGGATTTCTGGATATTTGTGGTCAGTTTGCAAAACGACTTCTAGCGAAGAGTTCCCCACATTTCTCTTAAGTGGAATCAGAGTTTTAGCATCCCTCAAAATAAGCCACCTTCACTTCAGTTTGTGTGTATTATAATCGATTGATCTTCAACTGTGAATCTCCATTCTTGGTGGTGTAATCAAATTCCATAAGACCTGGTTGATGAAGACCGAAAGGCTATTGTGGCCGTGTTTTTCTTAGTGGGTCCAAAACAGTAGTATGAAATATGATCTATAGCCAGAGATGTGTACAAAGTTATGGCTGCTTCACTAAAACAAGTCCTTGTCTGTACATGGTTGCCTCCAACAGTGGGCAGACCAAGGGATGTTCCATGGTTTATGGCGGCTGTTCTACAAACACAGGTAGTGTCTTGATATGCTTCCAGGTAGCCCCACTTCTTCAACGAAACCCTTAGATCGACTGATTCCGGTTCTCAATCTGAGGACATCGCCATTCAGGCCATGAGTAGTCCGTTCCAGGCATGAAACAATGCTCCACCAGGTCAAACCGCTACACTTTCTTGGTTGATAGCATGCTATCTTTCCACAAGGCGACTCTATTAAACTCTTTAGAGCTGTTTAAGGGGTGGCACTTTGCTTAGAAATCTCTCTCTGGATTTAAGCAGCTTAGAAGCAGATGCCGTGTGTAAACGTTCACCTTTTAGTGGGTATTGGTTGCGAATAAATGATTCCTACTGGATAACAAGCAATTGTCTTAACATTTTGATTTAAAAATGGTCGTTTTTCTCGGCATTGGTTTGTCATTTCCTGGGCTTTGCTACCCCATTTGCAACCACAAGAAATAGCTGCTAGCAAGATTTGCACACGATTCCCAGATGTTGCATTCAAAATTCGTGTTTAGCCTTTTTCAAAAGTATAAGAAAAACCTCAAACTAGCTCTGGTTGAAATGTAATTGAATTATTATTAAATGATAAGGCCCAAAAAGTGTATTTGGTGTATTTGTGGCATGTGAATACTTTAAGTAATTGGAAAAGCATCAGATAATAAGAATATTATGAAAAACAAAAATGGATAAATCTTTGACTTTCACATACCTGTTTTCAGCTTGAGAGCATAAAAATTTCTGGAGTTTCTGAAACAATACATTCCTGGTGAACACCCTTTAACAGTCCCACCTCCCCGTACCCACTTCAAATTTTCCATATTCCGGCAATTTTAGCCATTTTGAACCATTTGTGTTCCCTTGAAAACAAATGCCACCTTTTTGCACCCCCATGGTCTGGCTACACCAATTATCAAGTAATGTGCCTTTAAACCTTCTTCAGCCAAATTGGAACCCTAATTTTGAAATCCGCTTTTACGTGCGTATACTAATATTTAAACAGCATTTTTAAATGGTGGCCATTTTGATTTCATAGCATCCATTAAAATTAAAATCATAGCCGATTGGTAATTCAATTATATTATATATATATATGCGTCATCCACGTACCTGCGATTGTGGCTGTACCACACCTCCAACTTACACATAGCCTTTAAACCCATCTAGTGTTCTGCATGATCGACGGGAGTTTCCATAACCTGACCCATCTGACACACTTTTTCTGACACATTTATGAATTCGGAAACCCTTCACGGAATAAAGCACATGTTTATTCCGTTGAGGTTTCCGAATTCATAAGTGTGTCAGAAAAAGAGTGTGTCAGATGGGTCAGGTTATGGAAACTCCCATGAACGACTGAGGATCGATGTCATAAAAATGGCTAGGCATATTCATATTGTATTAAAGATAGTCACTTGGGTCGTAGTGAATGGACGCTTCGTATTTGATCGATTCCCCATTTAATCTATCAAAAGTGTACAGGCAGACACTTGCTCCTTTGGCATCATAATATTCCATATCCATATGGTCGTTGCCTTGTGTGTACAACTTATTGACACAACCTCCATGTGCGACATATACATTATTATTGATGTCAAATGTTATTGTAGGATTTAATTCGGTTTGATGTTCATTGTGTTGCCTTTCATCGGAACCCAAAGATATGGAAAGCTTGTCTTTTACCTCCACTTGCAGCTGGTTGACTTTAACACGATACACTTCCTTATTCGCGTCATTTCGGCTCCTGGAAGGTTTGCTTGATGCCTCTACGCTATCGACGTTTTTGTGTCGTTCCACTTCCACATATGTGACCCGGTAGCATTTCCCATACTGTAGCGTTATAAATGGCTTGATCTTTTTCGTTATCGACGGTGACAGCGTTTCAATCAATGCAACCTCCCACACTCCTTTGATTTGCGAATAATTTGAAGCAACATTTGAAGGTATAAAGATCTGCACAATATGGGTACCATCAGACTTCACACTCTGACCATAGACCAGGATTCTTCCCTCAAATACTACTGCTGAGGGATCCAAGACAGCTTCTGGTAGTGGTTCAATGGTTTGCCAAACCTTGGTAACTTCATGGTAGCAGTCCACTTCCCGTAAAACAGAACCCCCTTTTCCTCTTCCACCTATGCAAAATAGGAAGCCATCAAAGTAGAGTAATGCAAAGTTGTATCTAGAGCGTATTAATGGGGGAAGTCGCTGCCATATTCTATTCAGCTGCCAAAAATTGTTCTCGGTGAGGCTCTGACTCTGCCTGTTATGGTGAGAATATAAACCATCAGATCTCCCTCTTGATGAACCACTATCTTTCTTCGAAAACTTAACCTCGCGGCCACCTGCAACATACAATTTACCTTTCACAGTAATCGAGCTATGATAACATGTATGGATGGGGAGTTTAGGAACTTGATGCAAAACCTTCCAGTAAGGTTTCCCTTCTGAAGTACACAAATACCTGTGTAGACCAGTTTTCCCTCCAATTGCAACCAATGTCTGAAATAAATGAGAACAAAGTTTTCTATTCAATTTGCAATTTCCTCCAACTACTAATGTGTGAACATCATAATCTTTTTATCAATCAATTTCAGTAACCTGTAATCAATTAGCCGGGCTACCTGCGTTATATATATAGTTAAGGCTTATTGATTTCAGGTCATCTTGAAGAATATTGCATCCAGCAAAAATTGGACGAAATGTGGCAAATAGTAAAACCCACAAAGCAGATTTACTAAAAAAAGTCGTAAAAATAGGTTTCCGCACTAAAGTCGCTCTTTCAGAACCAAAGAGTCAACAGAAAACGCACAAGTCATTAGTTTAGCACGACGTGTAGTTACCAAATTACATCAAACATTAACCCCCATCCAGGGGGGGTTGACAGTGGTAGTACTATAGTAGATTTCAAAATAAGTGAGACCTCATTAAAAGTTTTGGGTCTGTCCATTCACCGTGAGAGGTAAGAGGAATTATTTTAATGGCCACGGGTAAAAATGTTTATGGTACTCATACAATGTATAGTAATGTAGCTAGTAAAATAATGTTGACCTAAAATACATTATTTAACATCTAAGATAGCTTGGATGTTTCAATTGAAGTATCAGGATGAAAACACCAGCAATTATTTCATTAAACGTTGTTATTTGAACATAACTTACTGTTGACACTTCAAAATATCAATCCTTATCACAGCATTGGAGAAATAATACATTATTGTATCAGTGCACACATAACACAACTAAGTTTTTTTTTTATTTGCCCATCACAAATGGGTCAACCTTGTATTAAGAGATTAGAGCAAAGGGGATTTAACATCCGGACCAACCATGGCATAAGTCATTCTATCATAAACAGACCACTATGGAACTGAATGCATCTGTTTCCAATAAGCCGATTCTGTAAAGTAGCTTTGTACCATGGACACAATATGTTTTGTAATGACAACAAAGGCCTAGTATTCGCATGGCCGGAGATTGAACCCCATATCAATTTCCCCCATCGAGATATGCATGGAGTCTCACTTAATTTGAAATCTACTATAATGATGTATGTAACTTGGTAATTACACATTGCAAATAGTCCAACTATACCTTATTTTCATTGTGATGACATTACAAACAATATGGGACCACTTCCACGGAAATCGAAGCATTTAAAAAAATAACCCCTGTAGAAGCTAACTGAACCGTTGACCTATAAGGTTTCTTGTGACCAAACCAATAATTTGATATGCATTTCAACAAAATTTGACCACTCTCAGTTTTGACGGCTATATAATCTTTTGTGGCCCCTTATCTCGGTTAAGCTACTCCTTCAGAATGGTCATCATACACTTTCGTGTATGTCATAGTATGGGGTAGCCCTGGTGTAAATGCCCCCCCCCCCCCGTGATACCGACCAACATGCCTAGCTCACCCACTAAAAGTGATGGGTGAGTATGGTATCATAGGGTAAACAAATCAATTTAAAAATCATAACACAAATAATCCATGAACTCACTGTTATTGTTGACCTTGGAGCAAAGTAATGTGGATACAAGTACTGGATAGTGCCCCCAGTGAGTTCGCTACGTGGAGTATGTTTCAATTCCAGCACTTCTTCCAGGATGTCTTTACATTCTTTCAAATCTTGCATCTGATCTATGGCTGTCTTGAGCTCGCTATCTGTCAGTAGACCCAGACGGAGTTTCTTTAGTAGACTGGGAGCAAATTCTTTACGTTCATCCCAGTTGTGCTGTAACCATCGTATTACAAACTTTAACAGATCCTGAGATGTAGACATAACAATTATAGAAGCAATAATTTATATTTAAAGTAATAGAATACAAAGTAGTACACACACTGTACCATGCAGAGTTTGATCGGTATGTCACAGACGGACAACTTGCACACCTTGTGACCTTGATAGAAACGTAGTACTACATTGGCCCATAAACAGTGGCGTAGCCAGGTGGGGGGGGGGTGCAGAGGGGGCAGACCGCCCTCTCTGAATTATTTTTGGAGGGGAAATCAGGCAATTAAAAACGATATATATGTTAAATCAGCTCTTTTTCGGATTCTTTTGCCCTGCGACCAGGAAATAGTTGCTAGTGATCGGGACATTTGTTGCACCTACCGGGAAATTGCCCCCTCGGATCCACCGGGCTGGCTACGCGCCTGTCCATACAGTATGTTAATAAATATAGTGTACCGCATTTGGAGACATATTTGTTCATAAAATCAAAAGGAAACATTTCCTGGGCGTAAGATTTCACCGAGGTAATGATAAAATATGAATTTTCTTCTGATACCAGAAACTCCATCTTGGCGGAATAAAGTGGGGGACGAGGTTGTCGATCGGGTCAGCCACTTTAAATTAAATAATTCATGGCACCATTACACTTAGTTGTCATATCTGCTTTGACACTTTCACACTGTAGAATTCCTCTGCAAAATGGCTGTCCTAGCAATGTGTTAGCTGACTATCTTGAAATGTCTGTCCGTGACAAATTTGTGTCCTTCTGTTGCAACTTTAATGGTAAAACTATACATGATTTAATTTCTGGTCAGGGTTATGCTTGCTGGGTAATGATTAGACGTTGGTGAGATACCTCAGTATGCTTTTTTTAATTTTCCCCAGATAAGACTCAGAAGAGTTTTAAAAACTTTATTTTTGGTCACGGACGGAGAGCAACGCATGGTAAATGCTAACACGCGTGTGGCGTAATTGATTTAAAGCAAAATAATTTTCTCAATTTTCATTTGTTTTTGTTTTAATAAAATACCATAATGTGCATAGTATAAATATTGGCACTCAAAACAAAATGTTTCAGAAGTACTCTAGTATTAGAATGTAACAAACACCACTAAAGAAATGTCCGTCCATGACGCTGTATTCTACACCCCTCCGACCAAAATAGTCTTATTCCAGGGCTCGACGACTGCCCTGAATTTTTCTCACCCATATTCTACAAAGTAGAGATGTTGTCAAAATGTAAAGTCAAAATGTTTTTTTTTTTTTCACATAAATTTCCAGAAAATTAGAATACTCTCTTTTTAAAATGGGGGTTGGTTTTACTCACTCTGTAATATTTACACCGTCATTAAGATATCAACAAGTAGTGTGATATTTGTAAAAAACACATGCTTTATAGCCGCCAATAGTTACTCAACATCTTTTTAAATCATTCATTAAACGCACTTAATCTACATGCATATTAGTAACTACAGCTCCGATGAGAATTGAGATTGAAAAAAGATATAAGAATGATTAGAACAAAGTACGCATTCATACCTTTTCCATTGTAAGTCCTGTACCCCAGTTCTCTTCAATTTCTCCAAAACACATCTGAAGACACTCCGGAGTAGAATCTTTGTACGAGTGCCATGTTAGAAAATAGAAATACTTCTTGATATGTTCTTTACATACCAAAACTAAATCTGACAAAATCTCGTATTTCTTTGCAAGCTCGATGAGCTCGAAAACTGACTGAAGAGAGAAAAAAGAAGATCTATACATTTCCGCATCAAATTCAGCAACGATACGTTCCTTGCACATGTCAATTGCTCTATCAAACTGCAGGTAGCACGCCATTTCTAGTACACCAGTTATACGACGATCTTCTCTACCAAATTCGTGATCCATATTTCCAGTGTAGGCCAAATCTAAAAGACTTTCAAACACAATAGCATCTCCCTCCATTTCAATCTCGCCTTCAGTAGCTTCTTTAAATCCCGAAGTAAACATTCTCCTGAAGTATTCGCAGCTTGAAGCAAGTATAGCTTTGTGTGCGTTGAATGTCTTATTGCCCACTTTGATGGCGATGTCACAGAACTGATTCTGATCTTTTAGCCGTTTCAAGCCTGTAATAATTATTAAATACGAAATACATACCAGTACATGTAATTTAAGGATCCAGATCCGATCAGACACTGGTTTAAGGGTCTATTAAACTACGCTAGTATTATGCAAATGCACGGGGTTTACGTATTCCTTAAATAGCTCTACCATTTACATGTTCCCTACCATGTGCAAAAGAACACAATTAAGAAATATATTGCTTGAAATTTAAACACAAGATATTATTTTTTGGAAATTGAAATTACAAGATTAGAAAACATTGCCCGATTACAAGCAGATTAAGTTTGTCTTAGACAGGAGTTAAAATAAAAAAGAGCATAGAACATATGCATGCAGTGACTAATTGAAAGCTCTACATGACCTTTGATCTCCCTCTTAAAAACAATCAATTGCTTTTCGCCCGAGTACCTCTTCAGTAAATGCAGATGGGTCTCAAAGTGCCAAATTTGCCATTTGACCCACCTTTGTTCACCAGAACAAAATGTATCACTATCCAGGAATATGAGGAGGAGGAGGTATTATAGTGTTTAACGACACACCAACACTGCGCTAACCCGACCCCCCTAACCAGGAATAGAGAAGAAAAGGGTTAACTTTGCCTTGTAATCATTACACAAACATTAATGATTCCTCAATAGCGGCTGACCGGGTAATCCATAGACAGCCACAACAGCCTGCACCTTCTCATGCTGCTCACCAGTACTGTAATACACCGCTGAAGTGGTTATTGATGTGTAACTTCGAGGAAGACTTGCTGTAGAAAGACTCGCGGGTGTCGGTTGTCGAGCGCACCGGAAAGGAGGTCACTATTTGTAAACCCACGAGGCATCATCAGGACCATACACGTTCTTTGAGGCGGCGTCGCCTGTCAACTTCTGGCTCATTTTGTTCATTACACAACATTCTTGTCATCTTTCTACGACGAATCGTTGATCGTGTGTGAAGACTTCCATCGAATTGTATACGATTCCGGATGAACAGCAACATCAAAGTAGATAACTTTGCGGAAGCTTGTTTCGGTATTGGCGCCATCTCGGTTGTTTACCCCCACTATTCATTGCTTTGGCTTGCCTTTTAATAATGCCGAGTACTCGCCTTTTTATAATGAGTAGAAATAGGGCGAGTATTGGTGATCCGGGTACCTAGTATCGGGCCTAGTATCCATGGAATAGTGGGTACCGAGCGGTAACGTATGCTGGGTAGGAGCACGCTAGTTGAAACAAGGTTCAACCGCCGCGAACCGCCAGTCAACCGTTAAGGTCATTACATAGTGTCATGCCGCTTACCGCTTTGCCGCTCTGATGATGAAATTTACGTCACTACGCAATCATGTCAGAATCGTTAGCAGTGACCCAAGCGGCAAATTAAGCGTCAAGCCGATAAATCGATCTCCATGCCGCTCGAGCTGCCGCTTTTCCCAAAGCGGCAAATCGCATTGAGTTGCCGGGTTGAGTTGACTTGAGTTCAACTTTAGAGCGGTGCCGCTCGATGACGTATTTCAAGCGATAGCGCCGCTGGACTATAATAGCTCAATCCTGCAAGCGGCGTACACCAAGCGGCTAGCCGCTGAGCGGCAAGCGGCATGACACTATGTAATGACCTTTAGTGATGTTTTGAAGTTACCCCTTAATCAATGCAACAATCTGGTACGCCCCGAATGACGTCGATGCAAAATTATGATGACTGTAACGTACAAGAAGTTACAAATATCATTTTAGATAATACAAACTTGCAAAAGGTGACAAAGACTAAGTTTCTAGGCGTAATTATTGATGAGAATTTAAATTGAAAAAATCATATTGATGGAATATCAAAAACAATTTCGCGGAACATTGTTATGATCAACAAGCTTAAATTTGATATCCCGGAACGTATCTTGTATAACCTATACTCTACTCTTGCCTTGTATTTATCTTGTATAAGTATTTAGCGACAAAGCAATTAGAACAACCGGTCCAATTTTATGGAACTCCTTCAGTGATAAAATTAAAAAATCAAAATCAATCAAACACTTCCAGAAACAATATAAATCGCCCCTTATTTCGTCTTACAAATGATGTTTGGAACCGGTGTGGCAGGAGATATGGTCCGCCGGTCTCACAGTCCGGGAACAATGGTGAACAATAGGGCAATCGATTCAGTTGACTCTTCACGCAACATTAGTTTCACGCTTTATTCCGTTGTCGTCTATGGAGCCCGGACTGTGGTTCCTGCCGGACCATATCTCCTTTCACACCGGCTTTGTGCGTGTCTTGTGTGACAGTTCATGTTATGTAATGTGTTTATCTTGTTTTAGGGGGTAGTCACAGCTGGCCTTATTGGCCTTTCGACTGCTTCCTCCATAAATTGCCCCTTTTTTTCTTCATTACATCAGAATTAAGAGGCGGCTACCAAACCCAACCACCGGTTGCACTTAGTACTCTCGTGTTAGAACAGGTTTCTATTATTTTCAAGACATACACACGGTTCAACCCTCACAAACGACCAGTCAAGCGGTGGTTGATTTTAGAAGTCACCCCTTAGTTCCATTGACAGTGTTGGCGACACTAGCGAAGCAGTAATCTTAGCCGGAAGAAGAAGGGCTGTGTTTTCGGGCTGGTTAAAGACCCCAAAGATGGGCATCTTGCAGACTGTTTCTGATCAGAGATTCGTCTCCGATAACGTCCTGAAAATCTTTCCTGCAAATTTTTGGCAGAACATCGATCAACAGTGCTGTAAGGGTACTTGTAATAAACTGGTGTCATGAATTGTGGTGCGGAAGAGCAGGGAGCTTATCACATCATTAAAGCCTGTACCCCTTCACAGGCCACCAAATGGCATCTTGGGACTGATGGGAGTTGATGGACCACAGGAATGGCTGATAGGAGTTTTGAAATTCAATGTTCTTGTTTAATGGCATGCGATAGAAGATGAATTGGAGCGCCCTATGATGGAGGGGCCCACCGGACATCTATTTTGTTCTTCATTTCTTTCAGCACTCTACTGTACTCGTCGAAAAGATCACAATTCCGTACATGTTGTCATCTAGGACAACCATGGGATAATCAGATTCTTTAATCCGTTCTTCTTGGCCGATTGTCTTCCCGGGACGTCCACTTCATGATTGTTTTCATTTTAGAGATGACATTGGGGCAACTCCGAACATTGCTGCAATTTGGTTCTGGAGAACACACGCTTCAAGTTGGCCTTTAGCAGGAGCCTTTTCCAAGTTTGATAATCCTGACATGGTGATGCTTGGATCAGATACCAAAAGACTACTACCAAGAGGTAACCAACAACCAAGTGTCACTGTCCGTTCATCCAAGTTAAACCACCTGTAAAACTGTTAGTCCTCTCCTGGTAATTCCATTCAAGCAAGCAGAGAATGTTAAACAACACAAAATACCAATGGCTTCCTGTGTTTGCATCCATTTAAATGAGCATTATCAATAAGATGAGCCCAGATAATGGTTATTTTTTGCATGTTGTATTTGGGACCCCCAACTGCATTATGGCATTATCATAAGAAGTACTCAGGTCTGGAACAAGTGATTATTAGAAATCGGTGCCATTGATAAGCAGAGATATGCGTTTCTCACTGGTACAAAACTTTATACAAACGATTTTTGATTAACTCATATCAATGATAATTATGAGGGCGTGAAAAAAGTTGTTTTTTTTAGTTTAGTATACCGGGGGTCTAAAAATAAGGAAACCATCAAAGCGCCCTCTATTTCACGAAGAGTAAACCATACAAAATAAAATGAAAAAGTGGTACAAATTTTCAATCGGCCATATCTCAGTCAATATGCATCCTATTGGAAAGATTTTTCGGTGTCAGAAACCTAACGAAGTGCACTTTTCAGATGTGTAATAATATGTATGGTTTACTTTTTTTCCCTTCGTGAAATAGATGGTGCTTTGAGGGTTTCCTTTTTTTTTTAGACACCCGGTACAAGTACACACAGCCTTTTACATATACTCCCAAGGATATGAATAAAACCGTCTGAGGTGCAGTATAAGGAGAAACCCAATGAACAATGCTCAGAAACAAATGAAACCATATGAAAGGACTATTGCTGAAACAAAAAAAAACATATGTCAGTCGGGTAGACCTGTCGAACATACACAACACACACACACACACACACACACACACACACCTACACACACACACTAGTTACACACACTTACACACACGCCCATATACATCTTCCCACACACGTGCACGCCCGTACAAACATCCCCCACCACACACACACACACACACACACACACACAATCGCTGGAACATCCACACGTCTTTGTTGCCAATACGGTTTTGTATTATCTTTCAAGAAGATTTTTGAAAATGTATTTCTATCCATGATGATGAATGAATCAGAACTAACCTGAGGTAAAATGTTTGTAGTATCTCGATCTTACGTTCGTCGGGCTAATGCTGTTGTCTTCATTATCAGAATCAGAGAAATCTCTTTCGAACTCGTCGTACTCGTCTATCGAAACCATGCAAAATGTACATTAAAAATACTATGTGAACAATATCCTATTGAAATAAATTCTAATTTATTACTCTCTAAATGTACAAAGATGTGAAAAACGAGTGAATCTTAATTCACTCGAAAAAGAGTGTAAACCACTCAAAAATAGTTGCATGTGTTGGTTAATCCACTCCAAAAAGAGAGAAATCACTGAACTTTCACTCCAAAAAGAGTGAGAGTGAACACCACTCTAAAATGTGTTGTCCTCCATTTAACTCTTTAAGGAGTGGACATTCACTCGTTTTAAGTGAACTTTACTCCTTTTTGAGTGAATATTTAGTAGAACGAGTAAAATAGTGAAACGTGCACTCAAAAAGGAGTGACGTTCACTTCAAACGAGTGAATGTCCACTCTTTAAAGAGTCAGTCCGTCATAGCGAATGTATGTAAATGAAACTAAATCTCAAATATCTCCGGAAAACGGAGGGTCCGTTACTATATTTGTTTGAATATGTATCGCAATTGGGTCTGAACCTATAGAACCTAGCGAGAAAATTGAACGATTGTGTCGGGTACTTCGGTGCTCGCAGACACGGAAAAGTGAACACGCAATCGCTACGGGCCGCATCCTTTTTCCCACAATGCCTTTCGGTATTAATCCAGTCTTGAGAATTTTCAAACGCTGGTTTCAATCTACCCCCCACTTTTTTTTTCAATTTTAGAAACAGGATTACGTACTTACCGGTTGGGGAAAAACCGCCGTTTACCTTTCATCGAGGTGAGTTTGTTCTAGTATTGATAGTAATTGATGAGCTGGTGTCGGGTGTCAAAACAGCTACCTAAACGTCACTTCCGGGGCAAAGCCAAATCCAGCATCTTACGTCACGTTCGCGTAAACGGGAAGGGATATTTCGCTCTGGTCAGTTTGGGTGTATTTATCCTGGAAATTTAACACTTTTGCGATGTTAACTTTTAAAAATCGGTGAAGAAATTCCTACTCAGTCTTGTCCATGGACCTTTAAACCTCGCGATACTAAGCACATTAGTGACGTTTTGTGGTATTTCAATGCAGTTTTCTATTGGCGCGTTTTAAGTGCTTAACTTTTAGGTTTTAGATGGCCACTTATTGCCCCTTTTGTGATTTTTGTCACAACTCCCACATCATTTTGTTGGTATACGTATATTTAATGAACATGGAAATAAGATTGTTGATTAATTGCAATATATGTTAGGAACTCAGAGCTCAAATCTTACACACACACACACACACACACACACACACACACACACACACACACAGTTATGTCACCGACCACATCGGATCTTTAAAATGCAACCTAATCAGAGGCTTTTACCTCATTGTAAATTTGTTGTCTTTAAAGTTACATATATATAGACTTTAAAACATTTAGAAAGCATTTGATCGTTCGTTTCCCATGGTTTCTGAGTCTGTTATAGGGGTAGTGAAATGTAAAAAGTCAACTGGGAAAACAACTTTGAATTTTCCTCTATGTGGATTGTAATTTGTTTGAAATGGAGAAAATTGGGTGTTGAAATCGGACCGGGCACGTACAGTAAGACCGCAGCCTCGTCCTCATGGTTAACCTGGTCAAACGTAACATTTTTTTTAAAGATTATAGCCTTTAATCAGCTTAGCAGAAATCAATAAAATCATCCCAGTGCCTACGAATTGGTTCGTTAACATTGATCATACATAATTAATTAGGTCACTCGGTCGTGCATATTTATAACAGTTATGCCGTGGTACCTAGAGTTATTGAGGGCGCTATGATTATTTATTTCCAATTACATGGGGGGGGGGGGGGCTGCGTGACTCATTATGGAGTGACATTAAAACACGTGACATTTGCAGTACGATGGTATTTTGCACTGTATGTCGGGAACGCATAACAATGTAATGTATGGTTGCTAGTTCCTGAGTTAAAAGTCTCTTTTATAAATATATATTGACCCGAATCCGTGGTTACATAGTATGTCAAGACTTTACTACTTTGATTGGTACTTCTTGGAAAACTATTTGCCTAACCTTATGAAATACCTCACGGAGAATTTCTGACCAAATCACAGATGACAATCACCACATTTTTGTGTTTTGTCAAAAAACAACAAACATCCTATTGATTTCGTGTACAAAAGTTTAAGCTCATGAAGGCTCGCCTTGCCGACATCCGAATAAATTATAATTTGGTGCAGGTTATTATTTTGACAAGTTGCACACTTTAAGACTATAGGGACAAGAAAATTGATTGACACGAGGGTCATCAGATGCACCATATTGCTGGTAATAACTAATATACGGGGAGCACTCCCATCTTGAAGGTGACGGGTATGTGAGGCTATTAAGACCCCAATTTTCCGCACCGCTGTCACACAAAGACCCCATATATTTGGAAAATATCACCCCTAAGACCACATTTTTTTGAAAGTTTTACCACTCTCACCTAAAGTCCCCTTTTGGAAATTTTGCATACAAATTTGTTACCCGAAAAAAACCTTTTTTGGGGCATTTTGGCTGTCTCGCACCCAAATACCCCTATTTGTTTGAGTCCTCTATCACCGAATGCCCCCGGATTTGGAAGCGCCAGCTCATATCCATTTCATTATGTGATCCCACCCCGGTATACGGTACGCCACGTAATTATTCCCTAGTAATGGTGTTACAACACAATACTACTGAACGATACACCATGTCACAGTGTACACGATTACAATCGTGTAACAACGATTAAACTTGGCAACAGGGTTGCTTGAAATCGGCAGTGACACCACATGCTTACACATTGACAGCGTGACTAAAATGATGCAAGCAAAATATAATTGCCATTAAAACCTAGGGGTGTTCACCTCAAAACAAAACTAACATCTCTATAGAACATATTTCTACATTAACTGGTGACATAATCTTTCAAGGACACCCTCTAGAAATTTTGTAAAAAATGGTTAAAGTTGCAACAAATTTCGCATTTTTGCATTACGATGATCAAATTCGTGAGGGCTTATGGGTAGTCTGGCAAGTCAAAATAAATAAACGACAGCATTTTTATTAGTCTCAGCTAGGAGTCATGCAGGCGGCGGTAATGGGCGTCGGCTATTTTCAGGGATATATCTTTTTTACCAGTCGGGAATGAATAAAAACAACAGAAACAGTTGATAACTCTACAAGGCGTATTTTATTCATGGAAAGAGAAAGGAAAAGGAAAAAATAAAGATAGAGAAGTAATTTTAATCTAGGTGAGTACTGAATTGACGCCAAAGAACTGCTGATTGAAAATTTTACAAACAATACAAGATTACCTCGCGTTCTTGGTCCAACATATTTGGTCTCCCTTGCCCAGGATTCCTCATCCTGGACGCTCATGACAGTGCTAGTCCTCGGCCGTGTAGAACCAATGGGACGAAAAGGTTTGGGTTTACATTTTCCTCTTGGATCTAGGAGAAATAATACAAATTGTTTTTGTTTCTTCGAGTCTAATAACCTTCAATGCTTCTTATGTATTGTTAATCATACCCAAGAGATAGAAGTTGTATATTTAACAAACAGCCATCAGTTTTTATCTCTTCTCATTCAATATAGCAACTCACCCGAGATATGAAAAGATATTGCAGCAATACGGAATGCAAACCACAAAACAATTTGGGTGCTTTGATGTGGGCCGGTCATGGGTGTTCCCACGACCCATATTCGACCTCGTCCTCGTCTGTTATTCATACAGACAAATTCAGAAAAAAAACCTTACAGTGTAATTGATTTTTCAGCTCCAACGGTTTTGGAATAAGAAAATATTACCTGGCAACATAATCAGAACTTTTCGTCAAGATTTCGCTTTTACGTGTTAAACCAATGGCGACGTATAAAGTTGGGATTTCATGGCTGCTCTCCCCTGATCTTACTAAGATCTTACCGGTTCTTAGCAGACACCAGGTACTGTTAGTTCTACTTGTCTATTTTTAACTAATACACGAAAAAGTTATATTTCAAAATCTCTGAGTCAGCCTTTAACATATTACCCGGGCGCCACTTCCAACCTACTCCACTGACTTGTCGTAGTTGTATCCATGCACCACATTCATTTTTGTTCATTTTAGTAGAACCAGCCTGTAGACCCCGTGACCAAACTCCGGCAACAAAGATTTGAAGGTGTTTTTGGGTTCCCTGATGATTGTTGAACGTTTTTGACTTCGGTGCTCGCTTCAATGTCCGGCAATTCGGGGAAGGGGAGGGGGTGCAAAAAATGCGGGAGCTGGGAGCGCCGCTCCGAGGAAATGGTTGAAAGTCTTGTAGGTGTCTATGTGAACATTGCATGTTGCTCCTGAGGAAAGATCAACTTTTTGCACCCCTGGAAGGGGCTAACAAAGTTAACGGGGGTAAAAATTGAGAACTGTCGCAATTGAATTAATATGCATGTCCAATTACTCGCCTTATCATATTGAATCTAAAAATGTATAGTTTGTTATAGATCCGAATTCAAATAAGGACGCTATGGCAAAAAATGCACTTTCAGTCAGGGTCATATTGTTAATATAATGCAATTTAAAGATGAAAGTGTCTAATTATATGTTTTCATGTATAACAAAGTCAATTTTGCAACTTTAATAGTACAAATCAAATATTAGTCTTGACCTTGAAACCTGAAATAGCTGCCGTTTTGCATTTATAATACATATAATTAAGACACTAGTCTTTCATCTTTAAAATCGGAGGTGGTAAGTTGATATCCAATTTATATTATATTTATGCCAGGCGACAGTTTAGGATGTGTTCAGTGTTACGATTGCTGTTGTTATTTATTTATTTATTTATTTTGCCGTGAGACGGTAAGATGGCTATAATATGCGTGTCGAAAGCCGTCTCTTGACGCGATGTGTTTTCTGTAATATATATTGTCCATTGTGAGTCACGCATGTAAGATTTGTCGATTTAGAATGTTCTTAATATTTAAAATTTGAAATAATAAATAGCATCATATAAATAATTGGCTCCACTTGTTCACACAAACGGACAAACCTATAAATGTCATAACCGGTATCTGAGGTGCGTGTTATATTGTGCGAAGTTCGGGAAATCGATGAATTTACCTTGATCTGTTCGATGTCGAGATTGCAATTATGTATTCTATTGTATACAGCCCTTACAAAATTGATCGATAGAACACGAAACAAATATGCCTTAGCTTAACCCTCGTCTACCGAAGGGGGGGGGGGGTTACCACCACCCCTTCAGGTTTTTTCCCCGGCTTGCTAAAAACCCCTTTTTTGTTGCCAAATTATTAATGTAATTGTCAAGGTGTGGCAAGTGCTTCCATCCTTTTTTTTTTTTTTTTTTATTATCAATGCATAAAGTAGTTGTGTACCAAAATTCACAGTTTTATCCAGATTTGCACGCTCACATGAGATCTGTACACTACAGTCCCCCACTAGCCAGTTCTGCCAGTCTATTGATAGAACTATTGATGTCTGCCAAAGTTGTTGTTTTAACTTACCCTGAGATTCGGGGTCTTCAGTCTTCTCCATGCAGTAATTGTCATCTTGGATGTACAAAACATCGCTGGTTCCTGTCCGTGCAGAGTCATTTAATTCTGCCTCAAAGTCTACGAGATTCGAGGCGTGAGCACTTTCTTTTGATTTCGGTGCTGCTGAGACAATTACACAAGATCACAATTAATCATTTGGTATGGCATCCACCAAGGGCATTCCCTTAGGTCCCAACCAGGGGATACGGGCGCCGTAACTAAAAAAATCGGAAACAACTCACAATAAAGCCCAAGTGGTTGAATTAAAATCGGAAAATGCTAACATAATATTCCTACTTACCTGCATAATTGATATCATTAACTATCATTAACACTTCAGTGTATAAGGTCTTGTGCACTCCCATTTGTGTATAAGGCACCCCCCCCCCCAAAAAAAAAACACTTTGCCGGTGGAATATTTTATCAAAACTCTTGGTCATTGATGGGTACATCAACACGACCACATAACAGGGTAAAAATTGAAAATCGGTTGCACCTATTCAAAATGGCGGTCAATAAACCAATTTTTGCAACCCGCACCCAATTCCCCGCCAAAAAATGAACAACCACTTTCCCGAAGGACTTTTAAAAAGTTCCTCTGGTACGATTTAAGGGGCAAAACAAATTTTGAATAGCGCCACCAAAATGCTTAATTATGCTAATTAGCATAATAACGCCATGGCCGATTTGATTTTTTCCATTAAATTATGCGCAACTGATATTTAGGCAATTACAGAAAAATTTGGGCAAAAGTAATTTCCCGTACAAAAAAAAAACCGCAGTGCCACTTCCCTGATGTGCGACCCCCAATTAAGTGACATAGAAGAATCCTCGATAGTTTTAACTTCGATGTGGGACAGTACTCACCTTACGTTGTTCATACTGCCGCGTTCTGACTGCCATAGTGATAGATAACGACGGTCGGTTGACGTGTTCGTAATCTAATTCCAACCCTTCCAAATATCGTGTTCATTGATGTAATAAACCCGCCTTACGGCCAGAAGTAGACCCCTGGACTCGTTTCTTACCTTCTTGGCAAACAAGAATATTATATATATATGCCACAGCTGACAGATCCACACTGAAGGACGTTATGGTTTCCCGAAATTTACGACATATTTCGGACATGCAATGGATTCAAAAGTTCAAGGACAATGGGGACAAAAGATATAGTGGGAGATGTTAGTGTACAGATCTCCTGTTCAGAGTTGCAAACTGGGTAAAACTGTGAATTTTGGTACACGGTACTTATGCATTGATAATCAAAAAAATGATGGCAAACGGTCACACCTATGTCATGGCCCCCAGATGAAGTTCAAGGTTACACAGGGGTAAAAAAAAAAAAAAAATCCGTTCTGTGAAATTGACGACACACCATGATGGTGTCTGGTTACAATGAATCCAAAAAGGTTATAGCTATATGACTACCAATGGCTTATAGTTTTGGAATTTATGGGGTAAAAACTGCTAAAAAAATGGCGAAAAAAGTCAATTTTGGTTTGTTACAGGGGTCAAACATTAAAATGAAGTGGTTCAAATTTAGATTCAGCTATAGAATGAAATATTGATAGTTTTCTATCTTACGTGTTTGGTATTAACCAAAATGGCGAATAAAGTCAACAGCTTATTGATTTATGACACCAGGTGACCTATTCGTTGGGATAACGTGAAAACTAGCATAACAGATAAGGCAAAATATTCCTTATTTTCAATTCTTTAATTGTAGGGAAACAACTTGCACCACATATACCTGAATCAAGCAACTATAATTTTGACGCCGTGTTACACACCAAAATTACTTTTCACTATTTTTACAGTTTTTACCCCATATCTCGGGAAAATATAAGCAAGATAGTGTAAAATATACCTTTGGAATCCTTGTTACCGAAAATATCATGGTGTACTTGTCAATACCATCGGAATATTCATAATTTGACCTCCTATAAACCTTGAAAACCCAAGCGGGGTCCATTATAGGGGTTGGCAAGTGCTTCCCCATCACATTTATTGATTTATCAATGCCTAAAGTACTTGGTGAAAATTTCACAGTTTTAGCCGGAAGGCAGCACTCTTTCACTACAGTGCCCTCTGCTAATAGTTGAATTTGAATGAAAGTTACTACTACCAGTAAAGGGATTAGCAGCGATATTTGCGAGAGAATCGAAAAAATGTGGAAGATACATTCTAACTTATAAATTAGGGATAATTGTGTACAAGTCCATATAACTGTCTTTTAAGGTAGAAAACAAACCACCACATAGTGAAAAACAAAGTATTGAGGAGGAAATGGGAAATTGTCATACTGTTTCTCCCACAAATAAACATTTAGGGACGGCCCCGTCTCAAATCTACACTGAACAGCTGATTGCGGCTTACACCAGAACAGATCATGAAAAAACCATCCAATAATGTTTTGTGGTTGAGGTAAAACTGTTATGGATCTATGGGCACAGATCAGCTTAAAAATGTGGGATATTCACGGGAAAGCTTTTTTGATTCAAAGTCGGAATTTTGATACGCACGTATGGAAATACAGAATCAGATAGGAAAGTACTGCCTGTCTTTAATACACGGATTCAAGCCAACCACTTGCAGCAATGCCAATAACAAAAAATACAAAAATATGAATTTTGAAGTTTTATCGATGTTTTGGATCTAGCCAAACGTGCTAATCCTTTAATACCGTACGTCACTTCTTTGTTGTCTGCGTCCATTCGAAATCGCTATGGCCATATATTAAAAATACCAACACAGCTACCGCGTGGTCAATAAAAAGCGCCGATCTCAAAACATAAATATTAAAGATGTAAACCACATTGTTCATATGGTGTTAGACTCTTTAAACGTACATTTCCTGCTTCTTCATATGGTTTCCATGTCATTTTGACACTTCCTGTCCAGGAGATACAGTGCATTGAAGGAGGGTTTTATAAATTCCAAGCTTGTCCGATTAAGATCGTAGCTGCCAAGGATCTAATGTGAAAGCACCCATGTCCGGACGGAGACAAGTGCAACTGCCTTTTATCCAAAGAGTTTTTTGAAGCCAAGTCCAACCCATTGAAATAGTCTCTAAGGAGATTAAAGGACCACAATGGCATAAAAAATATTCAGACATAATGACAAAGACCCTTACTGAAATCACTTCTACAAATTTGAAAACAATTTGGGTCTTTACATTCCGTAAAAAACAGTAAAAAGAGCAAGAGGTGGTGGCAGTTGGTGGCAATTTCTGCCATGGAAAATCAATGTGTTGACATCCCTGCCGGAATTGACAGTGTATCTAGCATGTTTGTGACAGTGTATCTAGCACGTTTTGTGACACAATTAAAAAGCATTCAGAACGGGATTCAGACATTGTACTTCAAGCTTGTATTACACTATTGGTCTGACAAGTGAAAGGTGAATTAGCCGAGATAGCACATATACAATAACAATGGTCTGTAAGCTGATGACTGTTTTTTTTTTTTTTTTTTTTTTTTCAAGTTTGATAAAATAGTAGGGGACTGTAGTGAAAGAGTGTGCGCTTCCGGATAAAATTGTGAATTTTTGCACACAAGTATTTTAGGCATTGATAGTCCATAAAATTGATGGAAGCACTTACCAACCCCCCTTAATGGACCCCAGGTTGAGTTTTCAAGGTTATACAGGGGTCAAAATTTAAAATGTTCCGATTATATTGAAAAGTACTCCATGATGTTTGTCTGGTTACAAGGATTCCAAAAAGGAATCTATGGCTATCTATGGCTTATAGTTTCGGAGTTATGGGTTAAAAACTGTAAAAATGATGAAAAGGTCAATTTTGGTGTGTACATGGGTCAAAAGTTTCTTTGATTCAGGTAATATGTGGTGCAAATTGGTTCCCTAGCTCTAGGGATTGAAATGCGGAATAGTGTGACTTATCTGTTACGCTTAGGTTTCACGTTATCCAACAAAATATGTCTCAGGTCAATAGAATCCATAAAGCTGTCAAGAGCTGTTGATTTATCGCCTTGTGGTGAATAACCAAGCACTTTACGATAGTCAAAACTATTTCATATTTCATTCTAATGAGCGAACCAACACTTGAACCACATTTACAGAAACATTGGAGCGACTTTTAATTGTTGACCCCTGTACAACACAAAAATGACTTTTTCACCATTTTACGTGTACCCCAAAATGACACAATTAAAAGCCACAGGTAGTACAAATATACCTTTTTGGAATCCTTGTAACCAGACAAACGTCTCGTGTGCTTTTCAACACAAAAATCGCAACTTTTAAACTTTTGACCCATATACACACCAAAATTGACTTTTTCACATTTTTACATTTTAAAAAACCATAACTCCGCAAAACTATAGCCATAGATAGTGTAAAACGATACCTTTTTGGAATCCTTGTATAACCCGACAAACATCATGGTGTATTTTCAATATAATCGGAACATATTCAAATTTTGACCCCTATATAACCTTTGACCCAAAGCTGGGATCCATTATAAGGTGGTTGGCAAGGTGCTTCCATCAAGTTTATGGATTATCAATGCCTAAGTACTTGTGTGCAAAAAATTTCACATTTTATCGGAAGCGCACACCTTTCACTACAGTCCCTGCGAATAGTTGAATTTGAAATGTACTACGACCGGTAAAGGGATAGCAGCGATATTGCGAGAGAATCGATAAAAATTGGAAATACATTTCTTTAACTATAAATTTCAGGGATAAGTGTAGTACAATTCCAATAAATGCTTTAATGTAGAAAAAACCACCAAATAGTGAAAAAAAATAGTTATTTGAGGAAAAATTCTGTCATACTGTCTCCACAAATATAAACATAGTGGACGGCGTCTCAAAATCTACACTAAAACAGGTGATTGCGGGCTTACCCAGAACCGAAATGAACAACCATGTCAATAAGTTTGTGTTTGAGGTTTAACTGTATGGACTTTCATGGTGCACAATATCACGTTTAAAATGTGGGATATCACCGGGAAAGGGCTTTGTTGATTTCAAGTCGGAATTTTGAATACGCAGTATAGCAATTACAGGAAATCAGATAGAAGTTAAGCCTTGTCTTAATACACGGATTTCAAGCCAACCACTTGCAGCCATGCCAATAACCAAAAATACAAAAAAATATGAATTTTGATGACTTTATCGTGTTTTTGGATAGCAAAACGATGCAATACCTTTAATACGTACGTCACTTCTTTGTTGTCTGCGAAAATCCATTCTATCGCTATGGCCCATAAATTAAAATACCAACAGCTACAGCGTGTGTCAATAAAACGCAGAATTGAAACAAAATTATTAAGATGTAAAACCACAGCTGTTCATCATGGTTCGTTAGCACTTTTAAACGACATTTCCTGCTCTCTTCACTAGTTTTATCTCTTCTCATTTTGACCAATCCTGTCCAAAGATACAGTGCATTTAAGGAGGGTTATAATTCCAAGCTTGTCCATTAAGATCGTAGCTGCCAAGTATCTATGTGAATCAACGCCGATGTCCGGACGGAGACCACTGCACTGCCAACTTCCTTTTATTATCCAAAATTTTTTTGAAGCCAAGTCCAACGCCCCTTGAAATAGTCTCTAAGGAGATTAAAAGGACCACAAGCATAAAAAAATATTCAGACATAAGACAAGACCTCTTACTGAATCACTTCTCTAAACAAATTTGAAACATTTGGCTTTAACATTCCGTAAAAAACAAGTAAAAGAGGCACAGTGGTTGGCCAGTTGGTGGCATTCTGCCATTGGAAAATCAATGTGTGGCATCCCTGCCTCCAGCGGAATTTACGTGTATCTACATGTTTGGACAGTGTATCTAGCACGTTGTTGACCCTTAACAAAATATTCAAACGGGATTCCAATACTTGACTTCAAGCTTGTGATTACAATATTGAGCTGAGAATGAAAGTGAATTAGCCGAGATAGCACATATACATAACAATGGTCTGTAAGC
Source organism: Ophioderma brevispina (assembly GCA_023653785.1). Classification (NCBI taxonomy): domain Eukaryota; kingdom Metazoa; phylum Echinodermata; class Ophiuroidea; order Amphilepidida; family Ophiodermatidae; genus Ophioderma; species Ophioderma brevispina. Next base: position 10,035 of record JAMKCH010054966.1, on the reverse strand, counting down.
TATGGACTGCATGCTTTTTCCAAGTTGATAAAATTTTAGGGGACTGTATTGAAATAGTGTGCGCTTCCGGATAAAATTGTGAATTTTTGCACAACACGTATTTTTAAGGCATTGATAGTCCATAAAATTGATGAAGCACTTACCAACCCCCTTAATTGGACCCCAGCTTGAGTTCATTCAGGTTATACAGGGGTCAAAAAATTTAAATGTTCCGATTATATTGAAAAGTACTCCAGGATGTTTGTCTGGTTACCATGATTCCAAAAAGGAATCTAATGGCTATCTATGCTATTAGTTTTCGGAGGTATGCTGGGTTAAAACTTTAAAAAGAATGAAAAGGTTCCATTGTTCTGGTGTGTACATGGGTAAAAGTTTCTTTGATGTCAGGTAAGGGTTGGTGTCAAGTGCTTCCATCACTTTTTTTTGATTATCATGCATACGTACTTGTTTTCCAAATTTCCACAGTTTTATCCACATTTGCACACTCCATGTATCTGTGCACTACAGTCCCCCACTACAATAGGAACCCATTTTTTTTGTAATGACCGACATCCCTGCGTGGGCTCTGTTGGTAGTCTTGCAAGCACAATTGTCCTTGCCCTCCGTTCCGTCATCAGCGAGTTTTCAGGGTCGTTGCTTTTTCACAAGCATTTTTTTGGTCATATACCATTGGGTGGCTTTTGTTTTGCATTATTAATCACTTAATTCTATCACACTTTGTTGAATGAAACCTGCCACCATTGTGTTCCTTGATTTTTTTTGGGCTTTATTTTGGTATGCAACACATGCAACGTGGGATTCCATTTGCTAAAAATCCCTCTAAAGGGTCACAATGGGCATAAACATATTCAAGACGCTAATGAACTAGACCCTTTAGTGAAATTTCACTTCCACAAATTTAAAATAATTTGGGTGTTTTATAAAAAATTTTGTAAAAAAAGGGAAAAGGAACTATATTATTTTTTCTTGTAAGCTTCATCTTCTCAACCAGGATGCCTTACGTTACTGCCAGCCTTTTTAGTGGGTGACTGTAGTGTACAGATCACATGTGGTGTGTAAATTTGATAAAACTGTGAATTTTGTACACAAGGTTATGCAATTGGTAATCAAGGTTACACAAGGGGTAAAAAAGTCACAAAATGTGGTCCATTGTGTTGAAAAGCACACGATGAAGTTTGTCTGGTTCACAAGGATTCCAAAAAAGGTATATTTTTTACTACCCTCTTTGGCTTTTAATGTGTAATTTGGGGTAAAAACTGTAAAAATGGTGAAAAAAGTCAATTTTGGTTTGTACATGGGTCCCAAATTAAAAGGTCGCTCCATTTCTTAAAATGTGGTTCCAGTTTTTGTTTCAGCTCATAACTGAAATATAGAATAGTTTTGACTATCTTAAGTGCTTGGTTATTATTAACAAAATGGCGAATAAAGTCAACAGCTTTGGCACTGATTTGGATTCTATTGACATGTTACCTATTTTTTGGATAACTGAAACCTAAGCATAACAGTTAAGGCAAACTATTCCTCATTTCAATCCCAATTTAGGGAACAAGTTTTGCATCACATATTACATGAATCAAAGCAACTTGAACTTTTGACCCATATACACCCAAAATTTACTTTTTCATCATTTTTTACAGTTTTTAACCCATAACTCCGAACTATAAGCCATAGATAGTGTAAACTATACCTGTGTTGGAATCCTTGTATAACCAGACAAACATCATGGTGTATTTTCAATATAATCGGAACATTTTTTAAAATTTTTGACCCCTGTATAACCTTGAAACTTTCAACCTGGGGTCCATTAAGGGGGGTTTGGTAAGTGTTTCCCATCAATTTCATGGAGTATCATGCCTAAAGTACTTGTGTGCAAAAATTCGCAGTTTTATCCGAAGCGCACACGCTTTTCACTACATCCCCTGCTATTGCATCGTGGCTGTAATAAACGAGATAACAGAATACAGATCAAGCCAATTAGGTGAGCTCATGTTTTAAGAGTTGCGCGTCTGAGATGAACATGTCCCTAAACGTGCACCCGAGTTACAACTTCTGTTAAACAGTGGTCTCTGGAATGCTATTGTGTTGGGTCCACCATTTTCTGTTGTATAGCCATGCATTGGATGGGTCCGTTTCCGGAAGGCACATTATTATTGAATTGCTTTTGTTTGATCCAGATCTTTCCAAGCATGTGCGAGAAATACAATGAACTGCAACTGGATTCACCCTGAAATTTCGCGAGAAAGGAAAAGAGGGGAAGAGAATGATGAGAAGGGGGTGGCGAAAGAAGAGGGAGGTTAATCTTCCCTTTGTTACCCTCATTTCGCTTTCTTTCTACTAGAGTAAAGACTCTTTACGGAATAAAGCTGTACAATCCTGTGTAATCCTTTTGATTCTCTTATAGAAAATTTCATGCAGGCTAGTTTCATGAGGTCTTATATAGAGGATGAACCAAAATTTCAGCTATTTCTGCAAGTGACTCTTTTGAATGGAGGTTAAAGACCGGGGACCCTATAGATGATATACTGCAAACTGAGCAAGTGGAGGTAGTACTGTGACGTCACGAAGGAAAACCCCACGGGACGGCCCGTTTTCAGTTAGTCGAGCAGTTTATGTGTCCAAAAGTGATGATCTAAAAGCTCATTTTTGGAAATTTCTGGGTCCATTTTTAAAAAACTTTTTGGTAATCATTTACTAAATAAAATACATATAAACCCAAATAGGTGAATTAAGAGGAGATATGTTCCATTGCCCTAAAACCCCTTTAAGAGAGTCGCCGTTTGGAAAGAAAGAATTGCTATCAACCAAGCAAGATATATTGGTATTAAACCTGGTGAGCATCTTCCACCATGAGCTGACTCCTCATGGGCTGATGGCGAGGGTCTTAACAATGAAACCAGAAATCGGTCGATCGAAGGGTTCTTGCAGAAGGGGGAGGAGCTACATGAAAGTAGCTCAGGACACTGACTGTGATCTTGTCCTGCCAATGTGGAGAAACAATGCACAGACGTAGTACCTTACGAATCAGTGAAGCAGCGACAAACATGACCCGGGATCAGATTTTGGAACCACTGGGTTTGCATACAATGTACGATTTGTTCGGATACATACACACAATGGACAAATGTATGTCAAACATCGATGAAAGAGAACAATTTCGGAAAATGTTAAGTTGAGCTGTCATCACGGTTCCTCTCGGTTTTGCAAATGCTACTAGACGGCAGTTTCTTTGTGCCAAAAGAATAAGATCTGCAGACAATGTGCTAGATGGTGTCGTGTCAGCAATTAATATTTCAATCGATCCGCCATCTTTATATAAAGAACCGACTCAGAGATTCCTGAGGGGGAGGCCTCAATTTCCAAAAAAAATCGGTTTTTGCATGGAAATAATGCTTGACCCATATACTAATCACTGTATGAAATTGCTAAGCTTAAATCGATTCCTTCAATAGAAATTCACAACTTGTTTTAAAATTCCGGGATCCGGATTTTTGTTATACACAGTATAGTGGAGGGGCCTATGTAAAATTTGGTGAAGTTCATGTTATTGTTGGCAACCACTAGAAACGTATACTAGCTGGGTCTGACTATTCAAAAATCGATGTTGCCATTTTTTCCTGTTGCCGTTAGTGACCTTGAAACCAGGTCAAAAGGTCAAAATGTCATACATGTCAAAGTATATCGATATTGGTACCAAAATGTGGCAAATTTCCACAAGGAATAGATATGATATTTATTTTGTTATTGACATTTCGTTTTTCTTGTAATATGCAACTAACCTAATTAGAACAATAATATGCATAAATTTGCTTTATGCAGGGCCCGTCCTGTCCAAAGCAAGGGTAAGGCCTCAAGTTTTTGCACAAATTTAGTCATCTGTAAACACTCTATCTGCTTAAATGTAGAATGAACCTACACAATCCCCAATTTAATTTCTTGAATATTAGCCTAATACCATAAAGTAAAGTAGTTGTTTTGTAAAAAAATGTGCAAGACAAAATGGATCGATTTAGTCTATACCAAATCCATGGAGCGAATCTCGTTATTACCGTGAAATAACCACCAAGTTGCACTCAGGGACAAAAAGTATGTATACTATTATCTTCACAGTATGATATTTTAATTATTCGATCCCATCCAGAGACCCTGGATAGTCTCATCTAAAGAAGTTCAAGATTTAGTCCACCCTATACCGGGGGGGGGGGTGGTCTCAAGTTTGGTTTGGGTACGGAAGTAGTACCCATAGCTACACAATTTTTTTTTTGCCAAAAAGGGGGACCCATGCTTACCAGAGAGCACAATGTTGGGCCAAATTTAATGCAAAGCTATTGCCTTTTCTCAAATGTGGACAATTTTTACTCAGATTGAGGAAAATTGACTCATTTTCCCAACAATTTTTAAGAAAAAGGGGTTTCCAATTGAGAAAATATTGAAAAAACGACCCATTGTCATATCACCAAAATTGGCATGAAAAATGGGTCTTGATTTATACCAGAAGACTAAAAAATGAAATGATGTCTGTGGCAAGTCCCCTTATGGTAATTGTATGTTGAGAATCCCCCTGCATATACCCAACCCCATTCATCAGCCTTGCTATAATGACCATTTGTTAGATACAACCAAATTATGTTACACAGTTGTAAAAAAGTGCAAGACGAAATTGTGATGCTCTTCATTTGTATGATTGCTGATCCTTTTCAACCATAGACATTCTGATTAGTCTATAGGCTAAAGCAAGATCAAGTTCGAGTCATCCCCATGTAGCTGCTATAATGCCCATGGTTAAGTAACTGAATTGTGTGCACAAGGGACTTAAAAATGTTTCCACACAAAATGTGATTTTTTCAATAAAAAATATGCAGAAAAATGGAAACATGTTACTGCTGTCCCCAGGCTGTTGTCACTTAGTCCATAGATTGATGATGTTATATTTTGCTTCAACCAATACGTTCACCAAATCTTCTTCTTTGATGTTTAATCAGGGCCAATAGCCCCCTAAGTAATTTGATCTAATTGTTACAGAGCTAATTCAAAATCATATCCTATAAGTTTTGTTCATGAATATGGGCACTGGCAGTATGGAGGTGGGGAATATCCCGAGATCAGCAGCCGGTCACCGTCGCACCCCCCCCACACACCACACACACACATCCCAACAAAGGGGAAAAAGGTTACCTATTTGTTGATTGTCCATAAAATAAGTGTAGAGAAGTTTGACAAGAAAGTCCACTTTTTAGTGATGAGATGCTCAAAAAGTGCCATTTTTGGGGGGGGGTGAGTCTGCTTTTACCAAAAAGTCCACTTTTCAAAGTCCCGTACCCCCTAAAACAAACTTATAGGAGTTTTAAAAACGTACCTGTAACACAGTACAAACTATTGAATTGTCTAAAAGGCACCCCTAAAAAAGTAGGTGAGGAAATCCTACCCTAATTAATAGTATTGGAAAATATTTGACCCCTAAGCAAGTTGAAATTTGGGATTCGTAGGACGAGTAGACTGAATAGCTCATTTACACAAAATGAGCCGACTACGATTGCAAATTAAGTCCGGCTTCAAGATGTGAAGGTACACATTTTTTTCAAGATTCCAGTGGTTTTGCCTACCCTTTTTACGTTAGTATCGTGCCACAAGCTTGAAAATATACCCTTTTTACGTGTTCTTTGTCGCACATGATATCCCCATATCAATGAACAGTGACCATCCCCGGACCCTGGATGGAAAGGAATAATTAAAAAATCACAATGTGGCTGGCTGAAAGATAACAGTAACACTAACTTTTGTCTCTGTTAGTGCGAATCGTGGTTGTTTCACGGTTTATAACAACAGTGAAAATTGTTCCGGTTGCGCTAAAGCAAAAGTTTAGTCAAAAGCTTATGGGTAATCGTTCTCTCATCCTTTCTGGTCATTTTTAGCAAAAATGTGGAAGGTAGCACCTTCACCGGGGTTAGGGTATGCCTTCAAAGTCGAAAGGTGGGGGGGGGGGGGTAGGTTGCCACCTACAGATATTTTATGATACATTTTTGAAAATATTATGCACAGTAAATTCTCTAAAACTCTATGTTTATGTAACACTAGTCAAGTGCCATCATTTAGAGCTGTATACCGCATGAATATCCGATATTCCTACGATTTAGCGCAATCGGATTGTCGCCTATTTTCTATGGAAAATCCGATTTTGTTGCCACAATGACTGTATGACGTCATTTTGACGCCATACAATAGTATGTTGGTACTTATTTGGTATCAATGGAAACAGGACAACCATAACTATCCACTTGGTATCAAAATCATAAGCATCTGGGGCTTTATAACGAATTCTCAAGGGGGTATTCCCCCCGCCCCCTTGGTAAACCGTGTTACAAAACAGGCTTGGTACTACGAGGGATATAGACTACATCAACCATTTCTCTTGTCATTTTCATGAAACAACTTGGTTTCCATAGCCATGGGAATTAACAGCAAGGTATAATGGGTTTGTGTATAATTAGGGTTCCCTATACATTGTGCAAAAACATGAGGCCTACCTCTTGCTTTGGACGGACTCACCCAACTGGGGTCTGAATAACGGCGAATTTATGCATATTATTGTCTCTATACTTTTTGCTATAACAAGAAAACACAGCCTCAATTAACAAAATAAATATCATATACAATATTTCCTTTGAAATTGCCACATTTGATACCAAGGTCGATATACTTTGGAACGATGTATGACATTTTGACCTTTGACCCTCGGTCAGGGTCACTAAAGGTCAACGTGAAAAAATGGCAACATCGTTTTTCTGAATAGTCAGACCCATTAGAATACATTTATAATGGTTGCCAACATTAACATGAACTTCAATAAAATCACTCTCTGGAGAACATAGGCCCCTCCACTAAGTATCCTATGGGACGTAATAACTAGACATAAATCGTTTAACTTACTCTGCATCAAAACTAAAAAGCCGATTCCCTCAATCTCGGAATGTCTCCTTAGGGTTACTAATCTTTAGTTCTACTAGTTGACTATTTTTCATTATTACACAAAAAATATATTTCGAAATCTCTGAGTCAGACTTAAGGGCAAGTGTCAACCTTAGTGCTTTTGTTTTTACCCGAATTTCTGATGTGTGCACCGTTTAAACCAGCAACCTGTGTTCTATTGTTTCAACACAGGTTATCCACTGCCGACAATCCTGAGCTGTATTTGTTGCCGATTTTAAACAGCTATTGACCATTTAAAGTTCACAAAACACATTGTCTTAATGGCGGGAATTTAAGCACAGATCACGCCGTCATCCGCAATGCGCAGCAATCGCGTTGCGTGGTGAATTTTGCTGCGCAATGAAGCGTGCGCGTGGTTTTAAATGTACTTTTGCGCGAACGCATCGTGGAAAAAAGAAAATATTTGAAAATGTAAACAAAGCGCTATTTTAGACCAGATGAAATTTAATTTCTTCTGATTTCTGGATTTAGAGACAGAGATGTTTGATTCAATATGGGCATAAAGATGTAATTTTCATCACTTGCCACAACATGCTGACACAATTTGTGAGTTCAAAAATAAAGTTATTGAGAAAGAGACAGCTGGAAATGGCTTGAAAATCCCTTTTTCTTAAACACGGATTTTCAGTGTTCAATTTTCGTAAACTTTGGGCAAATTTTATACAAGAGAACTCCAAAAATACCGAAAAGGTAAGATTTAACTTTCCTACGCAAGCAATCGGTCGTCTCTAGGAACGGTTTCTAAATTTTTCAATTTTTCGATTTCTAAATAAAGATCTGCTCCACTATATACTAAAATTGTGGAACGAAAAGTGAAAATCACACTTTTTTTGACATTTTTCCTTATATTCGTAAAGTCAGCTCTATTAAAAAAATGAAAACATAACATAAACAATCATGAAATCCAAATGTGCAGTAATGTTTCTAAAAAAAAAAAATACGGAAATTTTTACATTAACCCTAATCCCACATCGGTTTCACGTCAAGTTCTTTCTAGAATCTATACTCTTACATACAATAATCAAATATTTTTCAAAGTTACAACCAAATAGATACTCGGAAACTCCAGGTTGACACTGTCCTTAATACAATTGGTCGGTGCTAGTCTACCGCGTCTATGTTCTCGAGACCGACGGGCGCACGTTCCTGAAACGGGGTGTGTAGGTGTGCCCCTTTGACTCGCCGAGACAGAAGTTTTGTATTGGGTTTAGTGGATCAAAGGTCATCATCGGTCATTCAAGGTCACAGGAGGAAAATGTGGTAAACATTGTGTATGCACATGAAACTTGGTGGGTCGATTGTTTTCATGGCGGTCATTCAAGCCAGGTGTATCGCGAAACCCAGGTGATCCGCGAAACCCGGGGACCGCCTAGGTCTAATAATAATTCTAAGAATAAGCAAATGTTGTGACTTCGAACCCCTCTGCGTCTATGTGTTGTGCTCTTGAGCAAGGCACTTACCCTCAATTACTCGCTCTCTCCACCAGGTGTAATTTTATGGGTAACCGGCTTATGATGGGAAGGTATACAGACTCGTTGCGCGGGAGGAGTGGCGAACCCCTCTATGGCACAACGCTCCAGCGTATCAAATCAATGGCGATTTCCCCCCGCATGTCGAGTTTCACTCGCTGTTTATCGAGTTTTCGCTCGCCCTATGTCGAGTGTGTCAGCGTTATAGTCGAGTTACTAGCGCTATCGGGTCCCAGTTTGGGCCCTCCTATACATCTAGTGGTGCTCTTCTACATGGTGAGTTTGACATAATTCATGCCGTTTTTACGCTCCAAGTATCAAATCATGCGAGTTTTCCCGCGCATTCGATTTCACGCGCTGTGTATCGGGATTTTCCTCGCCGTGTGTCGAGTGTGCAGCGTTTGCTGTCGCTTTCCAAACAGCGCTATATGTCCTATTTGCCCTGTATACATCGAGTTTTGCTCTCTATATGCGTGAGTTTGACATAAATCAAATGTCCAGTTTTAAACTCTCGACATGATTTTTCTCACATGGGGAAACTCGACATGATTTTTTGGTGTATGTTGTAAAAAAAATCAGTTTCGTAGTTTGCTCATGTTAGAAAAAATCATGTCGATATTGCTCATTTAGAAAAAAATCATGTCGAGTTTCTCATGTTTGAGAAAAAATCATGTCCATTTGCACATGTTGACAAAAAACCCCTCCCCCAAATCATGTCCATTTTTTAAAACTCCGGACATGATTTATTCTGACATGATTTATCTGGACATGATTTTAGTAAACCTCGCACATAGATTTCGAACTGATGCACGCCTTAAACTCGACATCTAGCCGGGTAAACTCGATATTCAGCGCATTAAACTCGCCATGAGTTGATACGTGGAGCGTGCCATACCCACCCCCCCCCCCCCCCCCCCCCGCCCCCCCCCGAAAAAAAATAACCCCCCCAACCCCCCCCCCCCCCCACACACCACCCCCCCCCCCCAACCCCCCCCCCAAAAACCCCCCCCCCCCCCCCCCCCCCACCCCCCCCCCCCCCCCCCCCCCCCCCCCCCCCCCGCCCCCCCTCCCCCCCCCCCCCCCCCCCCCCCCCCCCCCCCAAAAAATGCAGAAATAACACGGATCTTCCCAAACGCCAGGAGATTATGGACAAAGTGTCGCTTGCTCGGTACGACACTACAACCTAGGTCCTTAATAAAAAATTTTTACAAATGACTCCTTCTGGGTTTTAGATCATAAATGTTATAATAGAAATCTGTGGTTTAGATACATCCCTCATACACACGGACACCACATAAACCCACACACAAACACACACACACTCGCGCCGCGCGCGCGACACACATTGTCTTGTTTTCCTGAGAAGATAGTAGAAAGTTTAACTCACCTTCAGATTCGAATGGCTTCAAGTCGCTTTGTCATCTTCGATGTTTGAAACACGCCTACGTCTCACTGTTATCCATTCAGAGTCGCTTCCTGTTTCCCGGTAGTCTGCGACATGCGAGGGTTGAGCACTTTCTGTTGATGCCATATATCGCATGTATCAACTAATAGTCCCCATTAACCCAGCTTTGGCTAGTTC
>JAMKCH010054962.1:0-20264 GCA_023653785.1 Ophioderma brevispina | reverse complement strand
AGCTTCGCGGCGCCGCCGCCAGCCACCTTTTAACAAGGGGTGTGAAGCTTAGCGACCGCCGCCGCTGCAGTGGCTGCACCAGAGCTTAAAATTCCAAGAGGGATACTTATAATATTCAAGATTTTCAACATGACCGCAACCGACAAAACATGACTCCAGAACTTAAGCTTTTTTATGACAATTAATGCGGGGTAAAAGAACACAATTCTAAAGTAGATATTTCCATATTTCTTCTTTGATACCACCCATAAAAAGTTACGGCTTATCCAAAATCTGACAAAAAAAAACAAAAAAAAAAAAAAAAAAAATTAAAGTACAATAACAGAGTTTAAGCTATTTTTTCTTTTTTTTTTCAAAATGTCGTGTGCGATATGTGGCGGGTTTTCCCAGATCAATCACATTTCCTTTGGATCACCGGCGCCGCCGCAGCTGCGATTTTTAAAAAAGTCGAGCTTCGCGGCACCGCAAAAATGGTAGGGTATTCTAAGGTACTCCTATATATGAATTTGCTAAGTCTAAAATGTGTTACAATCATATTATAAAAAACGTTGGTGAATCGTGAATGGATAGGTTGGCCCTATATACATACAAAGCAAGCCTGCCAGGCCAGATGAAATACGATGCGCAGCACTGACTAGTTCATGTACCCGCCACCGGTCAACTAAACTAATTATTATGATAAGCAGACACAAACATCATACACATTAAAATGTATTTGCAACATATAAGTGTACAAAAGAATCATGAAGGCACAGAAATAACTTTTCAGAAGCTGTGGTGTTGCCACGCCATTGAATACACACGCACCACCACTCAGTCCACTGACGGCCGCCGCGGTCCACACACCTCCCTGAAGCTAGAGGTGTTTTCACAATATTAATCCCCATATACAGAGCACCAAGTACAACAACTTTATCGTCTTCAGTCTCTTCTTAATTGCAATAACAATGTTAATCATACAGAATGGCGCATATTGTTAGTAACAATGAATCGAGGCGTACAGTGTTTACATTTTTGCACTGTGATTACGTATCGGTGATACCGAAATGACGTCATGCATTTATAATAAGGCATTGGGCGCTTTTTGGGTGGATTGAAACAATACAGGAAATACAGAAATCTTGACAGTTTTTAAGCCCCCAAAGATTTAAAAGACAGATAAAAATCGAAACTTTATTCTGGTCATTTCCTAAGGTCACCAGCATTCTTTTGAGATGTAATCATTATTTCATGGTGTGTGGACTTTAAAAAAAATTTCCGTAAATTAGGAAAATTTCTGGGGCAGCAGTATTTCCAGACATTTTTAGGGTAAACTTACAGAAATTTTCTGTATAATTAAAGAAACTTTGACAAGTAGTTTTACAGAAATTTGTCTCAATTATGGAAAAATGTGTATTTTAACGAATTTTTCCTATTTTATAAATTTATCTGGAACCAAAAAAAAGTCCGGAAATATGCTGCCAGGAATAATTGAAATATTCCGTAAATTACATTTTTATGTTTTTGTTTTTTATTTTTATGTTTTCTAAAAAGATTTTACGGAAAATCTGTTTTCTTAATTTACGAAATTTTTAACAAGTGTGGCACCAGCTTGAGGAGGTATTCGCCCTGCAGTGGGATGAAATGGCTGAGAGAGATGGTGATCTTAAGAGGCATGGCATAACTTGCATAAAAACTCTACCCATCATAAAAGTGGCACAAAAGTATTTGGGTGTATCGGCACTAATTGATTATATCTTTGAAGTGACAAAGAGAAATGCGAGGAAAAAAACAATATTGGAAAAGCCTGGTCTTTGTTCTTTATATTATGCCAAGTAGGAATGACTTATTTTTGAAATTTCATTTTTAACCATTTTTTTGATTGTACACTTTTTTTGAGACAGGCTGTAGACGTACATTCGCAAGATCTAGATTCCGGGTGTTTTTGTGTTATTTGTTTTGCGCGAGAAAGTAGCGGCTGAATCTGCACCGTCGCGGAGTGGCTACGTGGTTTATTACCGACTCCGGGGGGGGGGGGGGGGGGTACGTATTTCTCAGTGTTAATTAGTTTTAGATATTGTGGCAAATTACATGCTTTCAAAAATGGCACTAATATTGGGTTTTTAATGACACCCTTTGCATGAGACAGGCGGCTACAGCTCTCGCCAAGATAAGTATCGTCAAATTGTTTTTTTCTTCACATAAACATTTCAAAATCATTATTTCCAATTCACAAATGGACTGCAAAGCTCTCAAATGCCACTGAATTATGCGTTACGTGTATTATAACTTCTACAGAATTGCCCGCGACAGCGTGCAAAGAGTATTGCAATATCGTAATGAATTCCATAAAAAAATAACAAAAAAACAGAACACGAGTGTTAGCGTCTGTCTTGCAGCTACTGCGTGGCAACTATTATAGCCACGGTTTACTGTGGCAGTATTGCTGCGGTAGGACACGTTAGCTAAGCTGGTTACAGTTTAAACCAACTGGAACCAGACAGAAACTAGTTAAACCAGTTCAGAAAACAGTAAAATCTCGGCCAAATACGGTGTAGCGACTCGGGTTAATTCTGGTAACCAGTCCTGGTTCAACAGGTTCCAATTATAAAACAATAGTCAATTAGAATCAGTTGATCTTCTTAACGCAAGACGAAAAACAAACTCTAGTCATTTAAGGTGGTTTCTAAATAAACATATCACACACTAGGGTGGAGAGGAGATTGGTCGTTCTTTTTAAAGGGGGTGGCTCGGTTTAAGGAATTTATCCTTTTAACGCAATGCACGAACAAAAACTATCATACGTACAAAAACTTTATCCATTTAAGATGTTTAACTCGCAAAATATTCTGACTATCATTGCTTTAATAGTATTCAATATAACCAGGTGAGATCTGAAAAGTTACTGATTTGAGGCTTGAGCGTCCGGTTGGATACGAGGGAAAAAAGTCTTTGTACTTCTTATGTATAAATGAAGGGCGAGATTATCGATCGAGTCACATATTTTGCCTCCTCTTCCAAACTAATCGACGCTGTCCAAAATTTTCTGCGGTGGCACGAGGGGTGAATCAACTATAATAACACATTTTCTAAAACAAACAAGGGTGAAGATTAGTCGGTCTTTAAAGGATTTTTCACCGTATAAACAACATTTATTTTTAAAACTCCACACACAAGAACATGCTCTTTGATGCGTTTAATCATTTCCAATACATACTCCATCATATTAAAAGGTCAACAAAACAACTTAGGGTGACTAAGATGAGTTCGTTCTGTAAAGGGGGTTGGCCCGATTTAACACTAAGTGACCGGGGGGTCCTAGACCCCCATAATATTGGTTTGCGATGGCCGCTTATTTAACCTGTTTCAAACTAATTATTTTTGCAAAGGGAGTACATTTGCTAAGCATAACTTCACATCAAACACCCTTTAACCCTAAGATTCCAAGGGTGGTACATCACTTTATTAACATGTGTTTTAAATAAACTACCAGTAACATATCTTCACCTCTTAACGCAATTGAAGACGAACACCAAACTATTATAGTTACCCCATGGGTGTTTTAACTAACTATTTTCTCAACCCCAAAAATAAACGTAATAACGTGTGTTTTCTACATGCACATGTTAAGCAAACTAACATATTTTCTCAACCAACAAGGGTGAAGATGTGTCGTTCTTTTTTTAAAATACAAAAACTCTTAAATAACATGTTTCTTGGGTTATTAGTTTTAAAACTTCCGCGACGCCGCCGCTGCCAGCAGCTGAACCCTAAGCTTCAAAATTAGACCCAAACCCGATTTCACCACAGTAAAGGCTTCGCGGAGCCCGCCGACTGCACTGGCTGGCAAACCCGAGACTTGACATGATGCAGAGGGAACTAATTTGTTGTATTATTTACTTCATTTAATTTCATAATTTCTTATTATTTATTTCTTTATTCTAAGACTTTATTTCTAAACGCAATAACAGTTTCAAATAACTATTGTCTCAATACCAAATAATAAACCGTAAGTAAAGTGTTTTCTACATGAACATGGAAGCAAACAACATATTTCTCACCCACACAAGGGTGAAGATGTGTCGTTCTTAAAATACAACTCTTAACATTTAACTGTTTTCGTGGTTATTTAGTCTAACTTCGCGACGCTCGCGTGCCAGCGGCTGCAACCATGAGGCTTCAAAAAATTAGCCATAACCCGATTGCACCAACCAGCATAAGGGCTGCGCGGGGGGGGGACGCCGCCGCTCCCACTGGCTGCAACCCGAGCTTGAAATTAGATGCAGCCAACTAACTTTGTTGTATTATTACGTTTATTCATTTACTACTTATTTCTTTTATTTATTATGTTCTAAGACTTTATTCGAAATAAGCAATTAACATGTTTCTAAATAACGTATTCTCTAAGCACTAAATATTTCTCAACCAATAAGGGTGACGTTCTGTTCATTTTTAAAATAAAACTCTTTAACATTTTTTTCAACATGTTCGTTGGTATTTAGTCTAAAACTTCGCGACCGCCGCCGCTGCCTACGCGATTGCAACCGCTGAGCTTCAAAATTAGACCAAAACCCGATTTCACCAACCGTATAGGCTTCGCGGCGCCGCCGATGCCACTGGCTGCAACCCGAGCTTCGAAATTAGATGAAGGCAACTAACTTTTGTGTATTTATTTTACTTATAATTCATATATTATCTGGATTTATGTTATTATTTATTTCTAAGACTTTAGTTCTAAAACGAAAATTAACATGTTTCTTAAATAACATATTTTCTCAACCAAATAAATAATAACGTAATTAACGTGTTTCTACATGAAACATGTAAGCAACTAACATATTTTCTCAACCACCAAGGGTGAAGATGTGTCGTTCTTTAAATACAACTCTTAACATTTTTCACATGTGTTCGTTGGTTATTTAGTTCTAAAAACTTCGCGACGCCGCCGCTGCCAACGGCTGCAACCCTGAGCTTCAAAAATTAGACCCAAACCGATTTACACCAACAGTATAAGGCTTCGCGGCGCCGCAGCTGCCACTGCTGCAACCCGAGCTTGAAATTAGATGCATAGGCAAAACGAACTTTGTTTGTATTATTTACTGATAATTCATATATTTACTTATTTATTTTATTTTTATTATAAGACTTTTTTTCTAAAACGCAATTAACATGTTTTCTAAATAACGTATATTATCGTAAGCCAAAAAACTAACATTTTCTCAACAATAAGGGTGACGTTCTTCATTTCTTTAATACAAACTTTAACATTTAACACGTTTTCATTGGTTAGTTAGTTCTAAAACTCCGCGACGCCGCCGCTGCCAGTAGCTGCAACCCAGAGCTTCAAAATTAGACCCAACCCGATTTCACCAACAGAAAGGCTTCGCGCCGCCGCGCCTGCACGGGCTGCAAAACCGAGCTTGAAATCCGATGCAGCCAAACATGTTGTATTATTGTATATAGTTATTTAGTAAATTTATTATTATATACTTATCTTTATACATTTCTGATTTATCTATGTATTTATACATTATTTATTAGTTATTATTTTTCTAAAAATAAAAACTTCGCGACGCCGCCGCTGCAGCGGCTGCAACCATAGCTTCAAATTAGACCTCAAACCATTCACCACCATTAAATTGACAGGGGGAGATTTTTTTTTAGGATACTATTTCTCTCAAATTTTAATGGAATCGGTGTAGACCACCTACTGAGAACGTTTCGAAGGCTGATTGAAACAAACAAGTACAAAGAAAACCGCAACCCTTGTTTTGAAACTTGACTGCTATAGTAATCGTTCCCCATAGAAAAACATGCTTTGACTTTCTGTCGTGCAGAAAGTACTAAATCACATATTACCAAAGAGGGCTCGTGTCAGGCTTATTCATTTAGGTTTAAGATGATACATTGGTAAGCATCCCAAATAGGCAAAAAACTGGGGTTCGACAAAAAATTGAGCGCGCTTCTCTCACGTAAATCTCCTATGTCTCTTTAAGCCTCGCGGTTGTGCCGCCGCTGCCAGTGGCTGCAACCCAGAGCTGAGGCGCCGCCATAGCCACGTTTATAAAAGGTGAAGCTTCGCGGACGCCGCCGCTCCAGCGGCTGCATCTGAGCTTCGCGGCGCGCCGCAGCGCCACGTTTTTAAAAAGGTGAAGATTCGCGACGCCGCCGCTGCCAACGGCTGCAACCCTGAGCTTGCGCGGCGCCGCCGACGCAGCACACGTTGTCAAAAAGGTGGGTGTGAATGAAAGCTTCGCGACGACCGCCGGCTGCCGGCTAGGCATGACCAGTGGTGGGGGGGGAAGGGACATGAAACTCATCGGTGTGACAGGCGCGCCGCAGCCACCTTTAAAAAGGTCGAGGAGCTTCGCGAGACACGCCGCCGCACGCTGCCAGCAGGGCCATGACTAAAAGCAACTGAAGCTTCAAAATACATCCAGACGCCCATGCCAAATTTTACCGAGACAGTAAGCTTTACCAAGAACGCCGCGCCGCTGACAGGTCGGCTGAACCGAGGAGCTTCGCGGGCGCCGACCGCAGCCAAGTTTGATTCGAAAAGGGTGAAGTATTCGCGAAACCTGCTCGCACGCTGCAGTGGTGCAAAGAACCTAGAGTAGAGCTTCACGCGGCGCACGCGGCAGCCACACTTAGTAACAAGGTGGGAAAGCTTCGCGCGCACCGCCGCCTGCCAGGGCTGCAACCCCGAGAGGCGTCAAAATAAGCCAGAAATGACGCCACAATTTACCAGACGAGTGAAGTCTTTACGACGCCGGCCGTATGCAAGGTGGCTGCAGGCCCCACAAGGAGACTTACCGCGACGCCGCCGCAGCCACGTTTTTAAGAACGGTGTTTGAAGGGCTTCGCGACGGCCACGCCGCTGCCGGAGTGGGCCTTGGCATACCCAAAAGCATTCGCGGCGCCCCGCGCAGGCCACCTTTTGTTAAAAAAGGGTGAAGGATTCGCGACGCCGCCCTGCCAGCAAGGCCTGGCAACCCACTGAGTCAAAATTACCACCCAACCAAACCGATTCACCAAACAGCCTAAGTCGATACGGCGCCGCCCGCTGCCAGGGGCTGCAACCCAGAGCTCGCGGCGCCGCCGCAGCCAACTTTTTAAAAGAGTGAAAGCTTCGTCGCGCCCGCCGCTGCCAGGGCGCAACCCAAGAGCTTAAAATTTCCGAAGAGCAGATAATTATCAATATGCAAAGATATTCGAACATGACCGCAAGAAGGCCTGACAGAACATGAGCTCCCGAACTTAGCTTTTATGACAATGTAATGCGGTAAATAAACATTCTAAAGTTATGATAATGTGTCCATATTTCTTCTTTGATCCAAACATCGAAAGTTAGCCTTGCTATACAAATCTGACAAAAAATAAAGACAAATTAATAACAGAGGGTTTAAGCTATTTTCTTGATTTTTTCAAAAGAGGGTCGTGTGCGACAGTGGCGGGGTATTTCCCAGATCACCGATCACATTTCTCTGGATCAGCCAGGCGCCGGCCGCAGCTCCGATTGTAAAAAGTCGAGCTTCGCAGCGCGACGCCGCATCAAAAAAATGTAGGTAGGGATTCTAAGGTACTCCTTTATAATATTGAAACAATTGACACAAGCATAAAAGGGACTTCAATATTCTGTTCCCACCAACGACGAAAGTAAAAAAAAAAGATAAACTTTCTCCCGGGGGGGGGGACGGGCACTTGTATTTCTAAAGGTGGATATAATGGGTGAACAAGAAAACGCGTAAAAAGGAGGGATCTTTTTCCAGACAGCGATGTACGCGCCGGTGTCCACGAAAAACAGCAAAATGTGGAAAAAAAAAGGGTATGTTATTTGATAAAAACATGAAATTGTGATCTACGTGTAATACTCAAATTAAGCAGAGATCAAAAAATTGTAAAGCAAGCCAAGATGTAATAAACGGTAGATTAACGACAACAAATGATTGCTTACTTGTTTCGGTAGCAAAACTGACGAAAATACTTTAGTCTAGCAAAATCAGACAAAAAAAACTTGTGTAGGGATATAATTTGTAGTCGGGTGGGATGGAGGGAAATACTGTTTATAAGGGTTTTTGCATTTGAGAGAGTCCATGGTTCAAGGAATCAATAGGACAAGCATTTGAAAGGTACAAGTGGCCCCAGGAGGACTTTTCTAGAACATCGCTAAGGATCAACTAACCCTTTTGTCACTTGTTTTGGGCATTGGTAGCTAAGCAAAATAGTATCCCCAATTCCATTGCAATGGAATAAATGAGCACGTGATTGAAATGACAACAAAATTATGGCTAAAGTTATTACATATAGTACGAAATTTAACTAAAAACCCCCGAAATTCGTTATTGCGATGACATCGAAATTCCTTGTCAGTTTTATTCAGAAGAAAAAATACTATATATAGATATATTTATAGGACTTAATTACCAACCCAGCCAACCAACAGACAAAACCAGAAATATATTTTACTTGGCATTTAGAAGGTGCGTGTTCCGATCGGGCAGGGTTGTGAGACCCCCAGTGATTTACCCGGACAGTATACAGTAGTATCGATTTTCCTTTATCAGGGAAGAGAGAAGGCAGTATGTTCTCTTGTCGTACGAAAATTGAGCCCTCAAATCCGTTTATTTCTCAAAGGATATGAACAAAAAAACCGCCGTTCCAGCGTTGTAGTGGTTAACCATCAATATTAGAACGAAGTATTGAATAGGGCTATGCAAAAATGCATGTATTGCAGTCTACCACAAAACGAAGTTTGTTTACACGGATAAATTGCTAGGGTGTATGTGGAAGTGTCAGCTCTTTCAGTATCAAGTAGAGAAACCATATAACACATTAAATCGGAACAAGCACAAAAAAGGGAAAAACTTAAAAAGAATTAAATTGTTTAAAAACTTCTTTATGAAAAAATGGTGGTCCGTAGGCCTATTAGGTTAAATAAAGGATGTGACATGGAAAACTTAAATGTTATACCGCCCAGTTTGACAGTGATATTTAAAAACAATAAACAAATCAAAAACCCCTTTAATGCATGTTACAAAAGATAGCGCACTACACTTAGATAAAATGTAAGAGTGTGTAAACTGCCGATAGGCGACATGCAATGAGTTGGGGTCAGTTTATAGTGGGCATATGTTTGTAAAATCGCAATTTTCTGTGCCCCGGACTCTTTTCTTTATTCGGGAAATAAGGGCGTGGGAACGTTTAGCAAAATAATTCAAAAATAGGTTCCTCATGGCGCATAGCTTAAAACTGCCATACGGTTTGGGCTAAGCTGAAGCCACCTTGTTTTCAACGTTATAGATGTGGGTCATTTGTTTTGGGAAAACGAAAAAGCATTTGGTACCCCTATATCAATTTTGAGAAATCTTTTTTTTTTAAGAATTATCAACATTCGCAGAATCGGGTAGACAAATATAACACCGTGTAGAATATGTTGGGTTACCTGTCTAAATCCGACGAACGAAAATTACAGCAGTGTTGTCATTGAGCCCTGATGATCTTTAATATAAAAAAACCAACAAGCTAAACTCATCCACGGTATATAATATGTCACAGGCCGAGCGCGGAGACAGCGGTCAGTAAAACAAAAAAAAACAAAGCATTTTTATGCCCAATAGTTAAGGCAGGCACTGGTTTTATCTTAAAAAAATAAATATTAAGCCACCACACACCAAAAATAGATTAAACAAAAGGTTTAAATCCAAAACAATTTACAAATTTAAATTTAATATTTCCTTTGTCTTATCTGTAGTTGCACTTAAGTATTAATATTTTGAAGACTTAAAAAAATAGTCAATCATTGCCAGGCAACGGAAACATGGTGGTGTGAGAAGCCATCGGCAGAACCAAATAAATAGAAATGTGCCGGATGACGATGAAATCAAACCCCGCCGGACCAAGGACCTGTCCTTAACTAATAATTGTGTTAAAAAACATTAAACGACGGGGATCCCAAAAATAAGCATCACCAAATGTGAAACGAGGACACACATTTTGAACAATGGACAACAACGACAAGACAAGGACACTGGGGCTTAGTACACAATCTCCAATTTAAAGCGTAGGAAACAAAACAAAACAAGACCGCTGATCAAGCTGTTATTATTAAACTTCTATTAAAATCAAGTAACGATTAAAATAGTAACGGCATAATCAGA
This sequence comes from Ophioderma brevispina, assembly GCA_023653785.1. Classification (NCBI taxonomy): domain Eukaryota; kingdom Metazoa; phylum Echinodermata; class Ophiuroidea; order Amphilepidida; family Ophiodermatidae; genus Ophioderma; species Ophioderma brevispina. The sequence goes on along the minus strand of JAMKCH010054962.1, from coordinate 10,128 downwards.
GAATTACTTATCAAATTGGATTAACTAATGGGCTACATGGCATTTGGCACGCCATGTATGCAGGCATGGCACTTTCGTGCAACTTTGCAAGCACGAAGCACGAGGGCTTAAACAATTTTCACAAATCTACACAAGTGCAACAAATAAAGGAAACAGTTGGGCGGGGTTTCTATTTACGAATGGTCTTAAGCCACCCAAAAACGTAGCAAGGAACAAAATTTAAGTTGCGAACGGAAATCTACCAACGCGATATGAGCGGGGCTCTAGTTACAAAAATCGCCCAAGCCAATACGATACAAATTTGCAAAACACCAAAACAACGAAGGGTTTCAACTCGGCAAAACCAGTATTCAAAAATCGCACAGCGCGGTCCAAAAAGTGCTGATGTCCGCGCGACCATCCCAGATAAGCAAGATAGGCTCCACTAACAAAAAATTAGATAGACAGTCGAAGGACTACCCCACCACCAATCAGTCCCCTCCCCCCCCATCCACTACCCTTTCGCTCTCGCAACTGATATAATCACAGAACATTCTCATAATTATCTTTAAAATCGCAACCCAACGCGTACCTCGTCTAATGACATATCGTACTGCGTGAGCCCAAGACTTCAGGCTGCCCCGAATTCCCCATTTTTTCCCAACCGTCCACATCACAATTCAGATGAAAGGTAATAGCTTTGCCCCACTTTTAAGTATCTGGGTGGACCATTGTCCCCATCCACCTTCCCCTCCCAGCTTCACTGACCCACATCATCTCGTCTATCCCTGCACGAGGAACATACGAAAGGCACACCATGTTGGATAAAACCTCTGTGTGTGTCAATTATCTCCCCTGTGTTTAAGTATTCCCGTTAGCCCAGAAAGGTTTTGGTTAGCCATCGAACGAGGATACCAATATCTGACAGAACCGGGGACAATTCAGAGGAAAAGAAGAAAAATAATAACTTTGGAAATAGAGAAGTCTGTCGGAGACATGTTGTGTGTTGTAGGCCCAGGAGAGGGGTAACATACAGTTACTATGGGGGGTCAAATGTTTGAACTGGCTCTAAATCTAATGTAAAATAGCTCAAATTATTCCTTAAGTTACCAGGAGTAAAAAAGTACAATGGGTCACATGTGTGTGGTGATTCCTGTTCCAAGAATTTGGGAAGAAAATAGGCTAAGGTCATTTGTTTACACCTCTCCTGGGGTGTACACGCAACAACAGGTCTCCGACAGACTTGCATATTGCCAAAAGTTATATTTTTCTCTGATTTTTCCCGTGTTCAGATACTGGTATCTCGTTCGTTTGAACAAAACCTTCTGGGCTGATGCTCTAGTTGCACACGCGCATAATGGGTTCTACGTTTATAACTTTGGAAAACCTGTGCAAGAAATGCAAACCCCGAAAGCACGGCACCCTAGCAACCGTGTTATATCCAAAAGGTTACCTCTCGCATGTTGCATAAATTTCAATCTTCACAATTTCCCTGAGGTCGGCGTGTTTGCGTCAAAATAAATAAAATCAAAACGACGATTCTTTTCCTAATGTAGATTAAACAGAAAATAACCACAAGTGAGATTTCGACAAGTCTCGCGGCAACTCACTTCAACTTGGCTACGTCTCAATAATACTGGGGACACTAACGCATAAATAAAAAGGTGGGAGTCCTGCCACAAACTCCCGGTGTCTGCCACAGCCAATAAACATGTATGAACGCCAAACACTTTGGCAATGACTTTTTAAATCAGGGAAGGGATATAGGCTCGGATTTAATTTATACAAATGACTCCAAAAAAATGCATAAATACAAGTTAAAAGCTTTAATCCCCAAAACATTTGAACTTAATAATAAAGAAAAAGACCCCGGCCCACCTAAGGAAAAACAGAAAAATCCGCACTCCCGAATTTGCACCACCCATGCAAGGTCCCTTTAAAATTAAAACAATAACGCCACAATGCGAACAGGTGCAACACAGCCGATAGTTTGGCCCCTAAATTTAATCAACGAACCAGATATAATTTATGATGAATGGAGTAGCTGTGAAGCACATGAGACCTTTATTTTAGCCCAATATTTATTGGCGTGTCGGCACCACAATTTTTATGAAGGTGTTGTATACCCAAACCGCCAAACACGTAGGGAAGCAAGCGATGCGATAAAGCCATGCAACTACCCGAAGCACATAGTCCAACAGTTGTATCTTTAACATCAAAATTTTGCCATAGACACGAGTGTATGTGAAATTGCTTCAAAATTTTTATTGTTATTCTCCCAAATTTGTTCAGCGGTTAGGAAGCTACCTGGAATGTCTTGAGGTTGTTTTATTTATGTGGTTAAAACCATCGTAAAACGCTGAAAATGACGAGAAGAAATAGTTCGAACGGTCTCACAGAAACTCCATGTAACAGGAAAAGGTGAGTCACTGGAGGTCACGGAAGGTCAACGTTTTCAGTGGCGTTGGATCATCATAACTAGGCATTCTATACAAGTTGAATAATGTTCATGAGTTTCGTTTCAAATGATTAAGTGCAAAGTTTTATTGTGTTTGTTTGTGATGTTATGTTTACTGATTTTCTATGTGTGATTGGGGGATGACTGATGTGAAATATATCGGAGAAAATACATTTTGACAACCAATAATGACTCTACAGTTACTTGGCTATGTTGGCTGACTAACCCCAGCTGAGATTAATAGAATGGTGGCGTCTACACTGGCGTTTTATAATAGGCCGTGGGCATTTGCTTAAAACCGTGAAAAGGATTACCAATCGTATATTTATAGGCTAACATGTGAGTTTTGGGAAGGTCGCGTGGATTGTTTGAGACGATTATAGTCCCATCGGAGTGTAGAGAAGTCCAGAAATAAAGTACAAATAAAACTACCACTGTTCAATGATAGCCTACCAAAAAAACTGTAAAGACATTGGTGGACATTCATGGAGAACAAGATTCGTTGTTTATAAAGTCTTCATTGAAACATTACATCTGAAATGTTCATTTCCAAGGACATTTCTATATTGGTAGAATTTCCTAATATTAATCCCGGTATTTTAATATAGTAGGGGCCATAGGGCTTCTTATGCAAAACACTAGTACCGAAACAGAGTGTGTTTGTATTGTCTTAACACTAAACATGTATTTAGGCTAAAGAGTATGTGTCTTCCGTGGCCAGGTATATTCCAAATGTGAATAAAAAGTTAGTGAATTAGATATCCAGTTGATAACCCAATGAAAGAAAGAGAATTTTCAATTGTAGACTATAGGACCTATAGGGGTAGTTATTTATGTGGGTTGTTTGTTGGTTACCTTGGAGGTTACTTTCTTGGTGTTTGTTTGCTCAGTTAGTTGTTGCATGTTGTTCCTTTTTTTTTATTTAGTCTTGTATGTTTTTTGTGTTGTTTTGTGTTGGTAGGGTTGTTGTGTTGAGGGTTGTTTCAAGTCTTTCAAAATATCCACCTTTACACTGTCTTTGTCTATGCAGAAATGTGTTCGTTGGAGATTGCCGGATTTCTACAGTGAAGCAATTTGGCCGGCACCATCCGCTATTGTTTGATTATGGCCGGCTTTTATAATCTGTAGCGAACTAAGGGCGAATATTAAATAGCTATGATATTGAAAAATATTATCCATGTTCTTCCTCGAGTCACGTTACGTCAATTCGTCATGTGCAGATAGATGTTTTGGGTGTGTATTTGCCCACGCCTATCTACGCGCGCGGGTTGCAGCCCGCGCTTTGAATAAACGCCAGCGATGACAATGTTGCGGCCCACCGTGGCCATAACACACTTGAGTCACTGACTCGAGGAACTTAACGTCGTGATTTGTTTCGTGCGTGCATGCGGGGGGTGACAATGGTCATGTAGGGCGGATGTAGGGCCCTACCAAGCGCGAGAGTGTCCCAATTTCCACGAATAGTGTCATTTCAGATCATTGAAAGGGCCAGCTTTTGGTTTTGTTCTGTTTATCTTTGTGTAAGGTTATTTGTTGTTTTCTAACACCCCAAAACTGTTTGACAATTTGGTTAAAAATCCTCGAGAACGTAGTTTCTGAGTGGTCATCAAGATTGGGGGTGTGATGAGGGGTGGTTTGATCTGTGAGATTAAACCAAATTGGGTGCTTTGTTGTGGGTCAGTTTTTATGGGTGTTCATAAACCCCCCAACATACGACCTCATGCTCGTTTGATTCATAACAAACAAACACAAACAGAAATAATAAACCCTTCCAGTGGAGGTATTTCTTCTTCAAACTCCAGAGCGGTTTTAGATTTTCTTTTAGATTAGGAATAAGAAAATATCCCTAACAACATAAAAAATGCAGGCATTTTTCGTCAAGATTTCGCTTTTACGTATTAAACCATGGCAACGTCTGAAATTTGTATTTCTTGGCCGCCCTCCCCTGGGCGTCACATACTTACTATAACGATGGTTTTGATTGCGTCAACCCAGGAGGGAATGTCGGATTTATTTAGGCATCCTCAGGAGAATAAGCACACTTTATAAATCCCCAGTAAACATGTATAAAGATTCTATGATGTTAAAAGCTCATGATACGGTCCATTTTTGTGTCATAACTGTGCGAAAACGGTTTACTCCAAAAGGCCACACCCATAAAATGAATCTGATTCGTTCACTTCACCAAAAAATTCGACCCACTATTACAAATCAGGTTTTGGAACGGAATTCGATCATCAAATGTTGGTGCGACTCCTGTCATACACGGTAGACGTTGTGTTGCATACGCTCCGTAGTCTCGTTTGCGTTTATATTTTCGTGCTCGCACCTCGTGGAGTCAATGCGCGTGGTAGGACCCCATATATATGAAGAATGAGACTAAATTTGAATAAATAACCTTCTCAGCAGTCTAGGGATTTTTGAGATGGTGCGATAATGGAATGTTCAAATGCATTTTTCTCCCAAATTTCTTCTACGAAGTTCGCAGAACAAAAATGCTTTAAATGATATCTTCTTGCCGTATGTAACCATTGAATGAATTCATCATGCGCTTTTGGAGGAATCATCATGCATATTAATGCCGATTTACGGATTTTTCCATAGATCTCCACCGGAACCGGGCCACCTCCAAATCCAACTCTGTAATCGAACATCGGGCGTCCTTACCCCCCCTACATTCCCCCCTGACCCTACCGAACTCAGCAAAGAACGTACGGTGATGTTATTGACCACAATACACCGGTGCTTTGACATCAACTCCTCTGAATCAATTCCATCTTTTTTTTTTTGGTTAATCCGACAAATTCTTTTTAATTGAGGAGGCACATTGAACAAGATAAGTTGTCATTTCACGTACAGTGGAAGTCAATGCAGTCTCTTGTACCTTATATACAGAGTGTAGAAGGTACCTATTGGGACTAACCGAAGCACATGGAATACTTTTGTACAGTCCTTATCTGTGCTAAACCAGGAGTCTGGTTACCGGGGAAGCTGCCAATGCCGAACTATATATCCAAATATGAAAAATCTTAAACTAAAATCTGGCCAAACGCAAATGTTGGTTTCAGACAAACTACCTGGCCACGACTGACCATTATGTCATTGATTGCAACATTACTGTTTGCCACACAACCACCGCTCAATCGCCGACTAACGCAGCCCGCACTTTTGCTCCATGCAAATACTGGACTTTCATGCCCGTATTGATCAAATTAACAGCCAATAAAACCGGCCTCTGCGAAACTCATGCACAGCTCAATTACAAATTAATCCTAAATCCTAATGTTAAATTAAATATTACCTTAACTTAATCTAACCTAAATGTACCAAAATTAAAGCATGGTCGGGAATTAACAGATAATTTAGAAAAGAGAACAAGAATTGCAATATACCGTAACAACCTAAACTCACATACTTCGCCTTACATTCACCTTTCATACAGTCCACACAACTAGCTGCCATACACACGTCTGGTACCAGGACATCCATCCCTCACGTCTGGCTAGCATAACAAAAGAAAATCTAAATGCACGTGAAGAAGGAATGCACGCAGCCAGGTGTCACAAAAGAACGGAGAAAGGAGAGAGCAGAGATTACACAAGACTGATTTAATTTGAAACAAACAGAAGCAACCAAACACAACAAAGCGTGAGAAACTTTAACAGCAGATCATTAGTTGGAATAAAAATATTCCAATCATTACTTTACCAAAATATAACTTTTTGACAATATATACAAGTATGTATGTTATTAAAGGCCTATTTATTTAGGGTACTCAAAATCTACCCACAACCGATAGATTATTAAGTTTAAAAAATACTCGCTATCGCCGCAGGCCGATAGCCCTTTAAAGAGGGCAGGGCCTTGAAGAAGGCGGGACCTTACTGGGGAACTAAAGAACATGAGTTCTTTTATCGAATACCACTACAATATAATATTGGTATTCGTTATAAAGTAAATTAAACGGATAAAACTGCAATACGACATATTGCAGTTTATTCCGTTATAACCCCACACACACACCCCCCCACACACACCGACTAAACTGGGGTTTTATAATAAAGAAATCCACAAAAGGGAAAAGATCCCCATTTTGACGATCTTTTTTTTTTGATAAAGATAAAATTGACAAAGCCCGAGTGGTCTTAGTGGAAAAGGGGGTACGGGCATGTGCGACCGAGAAATTTTATTTTCCCCCGGTATAAATCCTGCTCCACACAATCCAGCGATAACCATGGACATTATGACACGCAAATTGGGCGTCAAGCCTCTTTTATTTTTACCCTTGCTAGGAATCTTAACCCCACACAATTAATCTTTTTTATTTAAATAAACTGACGCTTTCCCAACTAATATTGCCTATGCTAGCAACTTAACACCATTCACCACATATCTTCTTGAGACTGGCGCTTTTTTTAAGCATGATTTTAAGTTCAAGTCATTTTCAAATAATAGTTTTACCTGTGTTGATTGTTATACCCCATGAAACTGACGCTTTTCTCCAATGATATTTTGCTTGTGCAAGATTTGAACACCACATAATACTATTTTTTAAACTGACACTTTTCTTAACAAGATTTTGAATGTGCACGGAACTTAACAAACACCATACTCTCATTCTTGAAACTGACCGGCTTTTCTTAACTAAAGTGGTTTTGCCTTTCTCGGACTTACCACCACACACTACAATCTTTTGTGAAACTGACTATTTTTGCAAGTGTGATTTTAAGTTTAAGCGCATTCTAAAATTAAAAAAAATTACAAAAAAATTTTTACCTGTTTAGGATTTTCACGCCCGCGTGCTCATAATAACTCTTTTCCTTTTGGGCAAACTGGCGCTTTTTCTAAAAATATTTTTTTTGCTTGGGCTAGGATTTTAAAACCAAAGAATACTCTTTTCTAAGAAACTAACGCTTTTCTAACAATATTTGCCTTGTGCTAGGAAACTTAACACAATGCCTATATAATGCTATATTTATAGACACGACACCTTCTTTCAATAACAAGCTCCGCCGCCGCCACACGGCCTGACCCCGGTGTATGACCACCGCATTCAATGCCCAATACAAGCACAGATCATCCGGCACATCTCCATTGGTATAAAGCACGATACGCTGCAATGTGTGCCCGTATATTCCCGGGAGGTTTCCCTCAACACGGTGCCTGATTCGCCAAGTATGTACTTTTGCGATAAAAAAAAAACACTTTATCGGCAGGCAGTCTGCATTCAGTAAATGTTTCCTCTTTATAAAAATGGAATATTGTCCGATAAATAATGATTAAAATTTAGAAGCCTTATTTCATTGATTTTTAGTTGAATTATAGAACTACATTTTTAAATTGTTTAACTATTGTTACAGGCCCCCCCAAGCATTAGCAATGATTTATTTTATTTTGAGTGAAGTAAGATTAAGTCATAATTAGCACATAAAATATTGTAAATTAATCTAAATAATATAAATAAATATTACCTGGTTTGTGTTTGCATAACTGGTGTGTATTTAGCAATTAGAATTCAAGAGAGCCGCGGAGAATATTCTGGAGTTTACTTGAGATAGGAGATCGGACTAGCCTAGCTCAAGGTGTGATATGTGTCTGGCCATTGGTGGCGCACGCTGTATAATTACACAGTCAGTGAGTAGCGCTATGAGATCCCAAATCTATACAGTAAATGTGGAATGGTAGAGGCGCTTCCAGAATTATGATGTTAATGGACTCTATTAGCCACATGACTCATATAAGAGAGGACTAGATCCTTCTTGAATGTTTGAGAGTGATATATAAAGCCCCATGGTGAGAGAAGGATTGAATGAAAGCAGAGTTTCCAATCTGCTCCAAGTTATTAGCAGAGTATAGTGACACCAGTTGCTTCAAGTTTGACAGCGACAGTAATCGCAGTCAAATATAGGCTTCTGTAGGGATATGGGTCATAGTAGTCTCAGCTCCAGTAGTTCCGTCCGACTGTGTGTACCCGACTTCGGTTTTGTATTCCGTGGCCTCTGCGTTATCCAAGGATAAACAAGAATTACAGCACTAGTGGACTTTATATTTAGTCGACCTCGGGCTTCGCGGGAGTCAAGGTAGGAGTGGGTTTTCTTCAGTAGGACAAGTCGTCCGTGAACACGTCCCACTATTGGGAAGTGAAGTTTTGCTCTGGATATTCGCCAGGCCTCTTTGCAAGTTCTGCATCTTTATAGTTTAATCTTGCTGCAGCCCGCGTTCGCGGCCCACACCAGGTAGTAAGGGTAGTAGTTCATTAATTAACAACTTTATTTAGATAACTCGTTGATTATTGATACCTAAATCGATTTTTATGAGATTGATTTAGACACACAATTAAAATAAATAACTTTTGTTTTAAAATTTGTAATCAAGTTTACAGTGTCATTTTCTAGTTCCTTCAGTGAGTTTGAATCCGTAGTTTATATGTGGTTTTTGGCCTTGGTCAAGGTGACCGTAACACGAGTAAAATAAGTTGTTTTACATTTTTTTTTTTTTGTTATTATTAACTTTATAATTCTTTTGCTTAACCTTAATTAATTCCTATGCTTGTTTGAAATGGAACTGTTAGCCTATTATAATTTTTAATAAAATTTGTTTGCTCATCTTAATGTCAAATTATAAAATTCCCTCCCCCCGCCTAGGCATTTAAGTGTATATTTTAAAAATTAGATTTGGTGATATACTTTACTAATATTATAGGCTACTAGACAAATTAAACAAATATTTACCAATCTGTTGTTTATTAACCAAAAAACATTGTTCTCCAATCTATCTACTTTACTATATTGTGGATATTATGTCGCAGGTTTACGTTATAAAAAACCGTTCCAAACTAATAAGGGTTGGCATAATGTCCTCACTACTCTTAGCGCCGTACAATACTAAATTAGCAAAATTACAGTTTAAAAAATTTAAAAAAAAAGTCATCAAAAGGATCACTTTGAAACGCCAATTCTTGGTGATCTGAGTAGCTTCTGACTAAAATTAATTTTCATATTAAAGTAAGAATTAAAACCTCCTTGGCTTAACCATTTCTTAACTTTATTCAATGAACCTGCGCGAACATATTGAATGCCACTAGTCCCCGTGAAAACTTCACATTTTAATAGATGCATATTAAAACTAGTATATTTTGCCTAATGTTAGAATGGTTGTATGATTAATATAGAATTTTAATGATGGATTCAGTCCCTGTGCATCAGAACAAGATCAGAAGAGCCTGAGAGCTATATTGGTACACAGCAGAAAAGCCTGAAACCATAATTGGTGCACAGCGAAATCAATAACCTGTACTTGAAACGGGTAATAAAAACTCGCCCTAACAAAAGACCGTGTCCAGTGAAGTTATTAAACCTCCATTGGATTCCTTCATAGGGATGACCAACCATCCACGTACTGGTTGACCTCAATCCTTAAGGACAGAAGGGCATGACAAAATTGACATGAATGAAAAGGACCATTACTGAAATTACTATCACGAAAAGGTTTTTGAAAACATTTGGATGTTTGCATTCTGTAAAACATTAAAAACAAAAGCAGAGTTTCCAGGGGGAGGTGGCAGTTTTGTGCAATTTCGGGAACAGAAAAGTAAGGTGTTCCATCCCTGACAGAATTTACAAGTGTATCTAGCACCAATATTCAAAAGATTCAGACTGGGATTCATGCATTCATAACTTTAGCTTGTAGTA
>JAMKCH010054959.1:0-23138 GCA_023653785.1 Ophioderma brevispina | reverse complement strand
GTTTTTTTACAGATTGTGTCAAGGTCACGACAGGGGTCATTACAGGTCTGTTGCTCTTACTTGCTTTGGTTGGTTATGCCAACCAAATCAATTGCTATAATCACTCGACTTGGTTCAGAAGAACCGTGACCCAAGGCCATATAGGACGGGGTTACAGACTTTGGGTCAAGGTCACGCAGGGGTAATTACAGGTCAAGTCGCTTAACCTCCATCGTGTGGCTTCTGCCACAAATCAAATTGCTATAAATCACTAGACTCATGGTCAAAGAACATTGACCCAAGACCAATATGGCGGGTTCACGGATTGGGTCAAAGGCACACCAGGGTTCATTACAGGTCAGTTGAAGTAAGATCTCCAATTTACTGTTTATGCCAGATATCAATTGCTATGCTCACTAGACTTGGGCAGAAGAACCACGACCCAAGGGCCCATATGTGGTGTTCACAGATTGGGCCACGGTCATGTGGGTTGATTAAAGGGGATTCTTTGAAAATATTGACAAGGAATCACACCAGATATCAATGCTATAATCATCAGACTTGGTATCGGAATTGTGACCCAACCCTTATATGATAAATAGGTCACATGGGCAGCAAGTGGTCACCGAATGATATACCCGTGCTTTTTAAAAGCGCAATAGATGCCTAGTTCTTCTTCGGACATCGCTTTTTTCGCCTTCTTCTGCATTCTTCTGCCAAACGGCCTGGGCGATCGATATTGACCAAAATCGGTCAGACCAGAAAGAAGAACCACTGACCCAAGCCACATCAGGGGGGACATAGTTGGACCTTGGACCCTTCGTAGGGGTCAATAGAGGTTCAACAAAAACTAAAAAATCTTTGGAAGCCTACTCTTCTTACAGATAAGGTGCGCTACTGCTTGGAAAACATTCTGCATGAGCATCGTCTTTGGTCAGTGTTTACAGCTTGTACACAGAATAATTCGGAAAGTCATTAACAGTCAAAATGGCCCCCCGGCATATCTAATTAATATGCAAAACTGCTATATCTCAAAATCGATAACACTTGGATAAGTGATGTATGTGCAAAAGTGCGGAAATGTCGCGAGACGAATAATGTGACAGCAGAATATTGGCCACAGGGGGTACGTGTAAGATATGCAATGAGATATTACTATGCAAAAAACGCTATAACTCATCAACCAAAGTAGATATTTATGTCAAATGTGTTCACAAGATTAAGAACCACTGGGAAAAGCTCTATTTTTAAGTGCAAAATATGAGGGTCAAAGGTAAAAATGGGGACATCTAGGGGCCAAATATAAAGAAGCTTAAGACCTACATCGCTATGCCTCTGGTAGGCATCAATGAAAACAGTGAAGAAAAAGTGTCCACAGTAACCCCGCCCTAAGAGCCATCGTTAAGGGTCAAAGGTCAATATGACTTCATCATACGTAACGGGCCTAGTCTCCTGGACGTTGTCTAGTTCTTTATTCTTTATTGCTTCTTTCAATTTCTTGTTTGACCTTGCCTTCAAACAGCTACAGGCCACAACGCTGGCCGAATTGACCAAAATTGGTCAGAAGAACCACTGACCCAAGGTAATCAGGGGTGTAAATATTTTGACCTTGACTTCTCGGTGGGGTTCAACAGAAGGTCAAAAACTAAAAATCTTTTGAGGCATACTTCTTCTACAGATTGGGGCGCTACTGCTGAAATTCTGCTGAGACATCGTCTTTTTTGGTCAGTGTTGACAGCTTGTACACAGAAGTAATCTCGGAAATAATTAACATTCAAAATGGCGCATTATCTAAATTAAGCAAAATTGCTATATCTCAAAATCGATACAACCCTGGATAGGTGATGTCTGCGCAAAAGTTGCGGATAATGTCGAGACGAAACATGTGACAGAATATTGGCCATTGGGGTGTCACGTTGCAAAATAGGCAAATGAGCTAATTAAATATGCAAAAAAACGATATAATCATTACCCAAAGTAGATAGTTATGTCAAAATTTTTCACAAGAACCACTGAAAAAGGATCTATTACTTATGCGCACATTTTAGGATCAAAGGTACAATCACAAATGGGTTCATATAGGGGTCTCAAATTACAACAGAAGCTTAATTGACCTAAATAGCTATGTCATCTTGTCGGCATCAACTGAAAAGTGAAGAGAGTCCACAGTGGACCGCGCGCGGTGAGCAATACGTTAAGGGTCAAGGTCACATTACACCAAAATACAAAGTTGATATATTGCGGAACTACCTATGTGTCATGTTGTAGGGCTAAAGTTCCCCACTCAAACGAGAGATGAAATAACGTCTACATGGTAATTGTGAGCCCCATCTGGGAAAAATTGATTATACCACTGTCATTCAAAGTTTTGTCTACTTCACATCAACCTGAGAGGCTTAGTATCCTGGAGTCGTCAAGTTTTTATATTATGTTACTTAGAGTAATTTTCTAAGATTTTACTTATGCTTATAAGTTTAGTTTAACTAATTCAAAGTGAAAAAATCATAAATCATTGCTAACTCTGTGGGACCTGTAAACATTAGATTGGGGTCAAAGGCACATGGACAGTGCAGTAGTCACCGCATTGATATACTCGTGCTTTCTAAAGCACCACTCGATGCCTTAGGTCTTCTTTCTTCTTTCTTTCGGACGCAACATTCAAAATGCTACTAGTGCCAACGGTGTATCCGATTGACACGAAAAAATTGGTCAGAGAACCACTGACCCGAGGCTCCCTATAGGGTGTACCCCAGATTTTGGGTCAAAGGTCACGTGGCCCAATTAAAGGGGCATTCTTTGAAAATTTACGGAACTCTTTAAAAGCCTCCCTCTGCCACAGAATAAATGCCATGATCACCGATGTTATCAGAAGAACCACTTACCCCAGACCCCTATGGGTTGTACGCAGATTGGGTCAAAGGTCATGAGTGGGGCCGATTAAAGGGGCATCGTCAAAATTCTATAATTCCTTCTTTTCCACAAATCAATTGCTATAATCACAAGAACCTTGTTGCAAACACCGCTGACCCAAGTCCCTATGGGGTGTCACGAATTTTTGCTCGAAGGTCATTTAGGTGTCCATTAAAGGGGCACTTGCGGCTTATTCAAAAAAATTCCATATTTGCTATAGCAAGGTAGCATGGTCCGTGATTCATGCTATGAAGCAGCTTGATAACCCTTCACCAAAGTTTGCTCAACATGGGGGTCAAAAGGTCATTAAGGGCAACTTTCCGGTCTTAATGTGAAAAACTTTAAAAACATATTTTCTATATGCAAACGTTGTATGATCACGTGACTCATGCATATGAAGCGCTTCAGACTCTTCACAAAATGTTGATGCTCGGCATGGGGTCAAAGGATCAATAAAAATTTATCCCCACAGCTAGGTTCGTGCTCTTCTAGCACAATTTGCCTCTATTTCTTCTTCTTTTTCTCCATGCTCTCCTTAAAATCACTACTAGTACAAAAAACGGTTAATCCATATTCAACCAAAGTTTGGTCGAAGAACCGCTAACCCAAGCTTCATATGGGGGTGTACCCAGATTGGGTCCAGAGGTCACGTAACCGTAATAGCTACCATTTTGAAAAATCTTTTAAAGCCTACTTGTCCTACAGACAACAAGCTATAGATTCCAAATTTGGTTCACAAGAAGCCTTAGACCATCCTTCATATAGGGTGTAACACATTTAAAGGATTGGGAGTTCATTCACCATTCAAAATGGCGTGGCCATCTCTATATATGCAAAATGCTATATCTCAAAAACGATTAGACTTGGAAACGTGATGTTTTCCTTCTGCAAAAGTTGCGGATATTGTTGAGAACGAATCATATGACAGAATGTTGGCTCCAAGGGTCACCTGTAAGATATGCAAATTAGCTAATTAATATGACAAAAACAATATAACTCATCACCAAATTAGGTATAAATTTCATATTTGGTCACAAGACCACTGGATAAAGTTTTATGCAAAACAATATAACTCATCAACCAAATTAGGTAAAATGTCCTTTTGGTCACAAGAACCACTGGATAAAGTTCTATTGTCCATGCTCACAACAGGGGGTCAAAAGGTCAAATGGGGTATCTATGGGTCAAATCTGAAGGAAGCTTAATTGACTAACTCTAAATTATGCAATCTTGATGGCATCAATGAATTATGAAAAAGAGTCCACAGTGAACCCGTTCTGTGGCCCATTCTTTAGGGGTCAAAGGTCCAACAATATGAAAAATATCAAAATGGCCCATATGCAATACCATTACCAACTGTAGGGATCAATGCAAATGATGAATAAAAGTCTTCTGTGACCCTGTTATTGGACCTAATGGTTAAGGGTCAAAGGTAAAATTACCAAATGCGCAGAAATTCAACGACTAGAGGTCCGTGCTCTTGGACACAAAAAAAGGTCTCTAGATTTTCTTCCAATGCTCCTTAAAATCACTACTAGTACCAAACGGTAAAATCCTTTATTAACCAAGTTGGTCAGAAGAACCGAGGACATAAAGCTTCATATGGGGTGTAATCAGAATTGGGGATCAAAGGTCAAGTAACCGGAAGTAGCTGCCATTTTGTAAAAATCGTCAAAAGCCTACTTGTCCTACAGACAACAAGCCATAGATTCCAACATTTTTTCACAAGAATCCTTGGACCATCCATTCAATAGGATGTACACAGATAAACGATCGGAGTTCATTAACATTCACAATGGCGACCATATCTAATAATATGCAAAAATGCTATATCTCAAAAAACGATAAGACTTGGATAGTGATGTCTGTGCAAAAGTTGCGGAAAGAGTGAGAAAAATCATATGACAGAATAATTGGCTACAAGGGTCATCTGTAAGATAGGCAAATGAGCTAAGTAATATGACAAAAACACTATAACTCATCAACCCAATTAGATAATTTCATATTTGGTCACAAGAATCACCTGGAAAAGCTCTATTCCGTGCTCACAACAGGGGGTCAAAAGTCAAAGGGGTCATCTTTGGGTCAAATCTGAAAGGAAAGCTTAATTACGGATAATTAATATGCCGTTCGTGATGGTATCGATGAATTATGAAAAAGAGTCCACAGTGACCCCGCTCTGGACCCATCTCGTTAGGGTAAAAGGTTCAAAATATGTCAAATATCAAAATTGCCCACATTGCAAAAATACCATACCAACCGTAGGGATTAATGAAAGAAAACCCAAAAGTCTACAGTCACCTGTTATGTGACCAATGGTTAAGGGTCAAAGGTAACAATTACCCAAATGGCCAAAAATTCACCGACAAGGTTCGTGCTCTGTGAGTCACAGAAAAATGTCTTAGTCTTTTACTTCCAACCCAACTTCAAAATGCTACTAGTGCCAAAAGGTTTATCCGATTGGCCACGAAAATGGTAGAATAACCGCTGACCCAAGGTCACTATAGGGTGTACCACAGATTTGGGCAAAAGGTCACGTGGGCAATTAAAGGGGGCATTCTTTGAAAATTTTAGGAACTCTATAGAAGCCTTATTCTGCCACAGAATAAGTCAATGATCACAGATATTATCAGAAGAACCACTGATCCAAGACCCCTATGGGGTGTACGCAGAATGGGGTCAAGGTCATGCGGGCCAGATAAAGGGGCATGTCGTCGGAATCTATAATTCCTTCTTGTCCCAAATCAATTGCTATAATCACTAGACTTGCCCAGAAGAACCGCTGAACCAAGGTCCCTATGGGGTGTACACAGAAGTTGATCGAAGGTCATTAAGGGGCATTAAAGGGACAATTCCGATTTGAAGTCAAAAATTCATATTTGCTTTATACAGGTAGCATGGTCACGTGACGCATGAATGAAGCAGCTTGAGACCCGTCATCAAAGATGTGCTCAACATGGGAGTCAAAGGTCATTAAGGGCAACTTCCGGTCTTAATGTGAAAATCTTCAAAAATTTCATATCTGTATATGCAAGGATACCATGGTCACGTGAAAGCTGCATATGAAGAAAACAGCTTCGGACTCTCACAAAATTTGGTCGGTATGGGGTCAAGGGTAATTTTATCAACACGGCTTAGGTCAGTGCTCTTTGAGCACAAATGTTCTCTAGTTCTTCTTCTTTTCAGTCGCTTTGGTTTTTTACCTTCTTTCTGCCAACCCTTTGTCCTATAATAGCCAAAATCGGCAGAGGAAGACCCAACGACTACCACCAGAGGTGATATAGTTTGCCCTGTGACTCTCGTAGGGGTCACGTGGGCGATTAAAGGGGCACTCGTCGGAAAAACTTTTAAAAGAATCTTCTGCCCCAGAATAAATGCTATGACAACTAGATGTTGTCAGAAGAACACGACCAGACCCTCTATGGTGTACCCAGATTGGGGTCAAGGTCACGTGGCGATGAAAGGGGCATTTGGCGGAACTCTTTAAACTGCATTTCTCTACAAACAACCCGTGAAGGTGACATGGCTCCGTCATGTGACTCGACATTAGTCGATGTCTAAGGGTTGTACACGAATTTTGATCAAAGGTCATGAGGGGTCCTCGGTCTGAATGTGAAAAAGTCTTTCAAAAATTCATATTAGCTAAATGGAAGTTAGAATGGTCACGTGACTCTGCCATATGAAGCAGCTGGACCCGTCAACAAAGTTGTGCTCAACATGGAGTCAAAGCTCAACTAAAGGGGAACTTCGGTTCTTAATGTGAAAAAAAAATCAAAAATCATATTGCTTATGTAAAGGGAGCATGTCACGTAACTCATGCATATAAGCCCAGCTTGAGACCGTCACCAACATTGTGCTCAACAGGGGGTCAAAGGTCATTAAGGGGAACTTCGGTCTTATGTGAAAAATCTTCAAAAATAATAGCTGCTATATGCAAGATAGCATGGTCACGTACACCCATGCATATCAAAGAGATTGAAACCCTTCACCAACATTGTGCTCAACATGGGGGTCAAAGGTCATTAAAGGGGAACTTCCGGTATTAATGTGAAAAATCTTCAAAAATAATAGCTGCTATATGGAAGTTAGCCTGGTCACGTAAACCCATGCATATCAAAGAGCTTGAGACCCTTCACCAACATTTTGCTCAAAATGGGGGTCAAAGGTCAATTAAAGGGGAACTTCCGGTTTAATGTGAACAAATTCTTCAAAAAACATAGTGCTATATGCAAGGTAGCATGGTCACGAACTCATGCATATGAAAAGGCTGAGACCCTCACCAACACTTTGCTCAACATGGGGGTCAAGGTCACTAAAGGGGTAACCTTCAGGTTTAATGTGAAACAATCTTCAAAAAATCATAGCCTGCTATACCCAACTTTGCATGGTCACGTGACGTATGTATAAGAACAGTTAAGACAATTCACAAAAATTGTGCCTCGGCAGGGTTAAGGTCAATTTAAGGGGCAATTTTGCATGGCATGCATGTAGGCTGCATGCCACATGCGAATAACCCGTGTTTGCTAAACACAACTGTGGCGTCTAGTTTTAGATCATGCGGTGCAGCAGAATGATATACGTCTTCTCTCGATTTCTTACGAGGCGGGTATCGCCTAACTTTACTTTGTTCTTACAGTTTCTTTCTTCTTCTTCTTATTCTTCTTTCTTTCTTTCTGACATTTGGCTCTCTCCCTTCCACATACTTGATAGGATTTAAAACCAAAATTGGGTCAGAGCATTGGGATTTGTTAAACGGTTGCGAAAGTTATGCTTGTTTGGGGTCAAACGGTCACGTAGGGGTCACAGGGGTCAAAGTTATTTCCTGTGTATTTAAAAAAAAAAAAAATTTAAAACAAGGTCAAACTGAAAAAATCTGTTTAGCCCATCTTATAAGACCTGATGAGAGGTCAAGAAAAGTCAATCATGTCTTATCACTGGACTCATTTTTAGGGTTACAAAGGTCAAATACTTCAAATACGTTACACTTCAAAATCACTACTCCTCCTCAGATTAAGTAACCTGATAGTGTGAGTCAGCATCTTGAATTAGCTTGAGCCCCTTTACAAAAGTTATGGGTCGAGATGTCAATATGGGGTCATCTGAGTCAACAGGGTCAAAAATATTTAATGTTTGTAAACATTTAAAAACAAGGTCAAATAGAAAATCTGTTTAGTCGTTCATAGGAGCTGATGAGAGGTCAATAAAAGTCAATCATGACTCATAAAGTGACCAATGGTTTAGGGGTCAAAGGTCAAATACTTCAAATTACGTTACATCTTCCAAAATACACCTCCTACAGATTAAGTAACCTGATTGTGTGAGTCGTGCATGAATTAGCTGAGCCTCCTTTTACCAAGTTAGGGTTTTCAAGAGGTCAATATGGGCGTAGTGAGGTCAGAGGGGTCAAACATATTTACTGTGTATAAAATTAAATTAGGTTAAATAGAAAAATTCTGTTTAGCCCATTTATAGACTTGATAGATGGTCATAAAAGGTCATTTACTTAATCACTTGACCCATGGTTTAGGGGTCAAAGGTCAAAATATTCAAATATGTTACATTGTCAAATCACCAATCCTACAGATGTAACATGATGGTGTGACTTATGCATTAATGACTTGAGGAATTTCCAAAAGACTGGGGAGAGAGGTCAATCTAGGGGTCATCTAGGGTTAGTCTTCCCCGCCTAACTTTTATTGTACGTTGTCGTGAAAGAGCAATATCTAGTTATACATGCGGTGCAGCCGCATTATACTGTCTTCTCTCGATTCTTTCTTCTTCTTTCTTGTTTGTACCTTGGCTTCAAAATGCTACTAGTGCGATGCTTGGTCATATAGCATCGAAATTGGCCACAAGAACCCCCGTCCCAAGGTTCATATAGGCTGTTCACAGTTTTACCATAGGTGTCACGTAGGGTCAATAGCGGTCATGTCCGCGCTAACACCCTTTTTTCCCTATTCTCCAACAGAGTTCGCATGTGCAGTCGATGCCATTCGGTCACAGTTGATGCAGATGCCTGGCCATATGGCTTGTTCACAGATTTAAAATCCAAAGTCATTTAGGGGCCAAAAGGCGAGTCTCTCTAACCCTCTTAATATTTCAAAAGGCTACCTAGGTGTTACACAGTTAAACGTGATCTTGACCGACTCTTCAGGAAAACCCCTGACCCGAGTGCCACACCGGGTGTTGACAGATTGGGTCAAAGGCACACAGGGGTCATTAGAGGTCATGTCGCTCGTACCCTCCTTTTTGCTGTTTCTGCCACACATCACTTGCTCAATTCACTAGACTTGGTCAGAGAAAACGCTGACCCAAGGGCACCATATGAGGTGTTTACAGCTTGGGGTCAAAAGCGTCACGTGGGGGTCATTACAGGTCAAGTCGCTCTTAATTCTCCTTTTGGTGTTCTGCCATCCAAATCAATTGCTATAATTCACTAGACTGTCAGCAAACCGCTGACCCAATGCCCATGTGGGGTGTTCAAGGATTTGGGTCAAAGGTCAACGCGAGGTCATACAGGTCATGCCGCGTTAACCCTCTTTTTTGCTTGTTTCTGCCCACAATCACTTGCTATAATCCACTAGACCTTGGTCAGAAGAATCGGCTGACGCAAGGCCTATATGGGGTGTTTACCGATTGGGGTCAAAGTCATCAGGGGTCATTAAAGGTTCAGTTGCGCTTACCCCCTTTTTGCTGTTTATGCACAAGTCAATTGCTATAATCACCAGTCTTGGTCAGAAGGGGGGGAACTCCTAACCCAAGGCCATATGGGGTGTAGACAGATTGGGTCAAAGGTCACGTGGGCCATTAAAGGGGCATTCTTGAAAATCTATAAATTCCTTGAAGCGCCACAAATCACTTCTATAGATAATCATTAGAGTTGGCGAAGAAAGACCCTAAGGCCCGTATGGTGGTGTTATACAGCCTGGGTCAAAGTTTGTCAGTGGTCTGCAAATTGCCACCGCATGAAATATAATCGGCTTTCTAAAGCACATCGATGCCTAGTTTTCTTCTTTCTTTCTTCTTTCTTGTTGTACCTTGCTTCAAAATGCTGCTAGTGCCAAACGGATGGGCGATATGACCAAACTGGTCAGAAGAACCAATGACCCAAGTTACATCAGGGGTGTCAATATTTTGACCTGACTCTCGGGTGGTGTAAACACCGACTTATGTTCAAAACTAGAAAATCTTTTGAGGCCTACCTCTTCTACAGATAAGGTACGCTACTGCTGAAAATTCAGCATGAGCATCGTATTTGCGTCAGTGTATACAGTTGTACACAGTAATTAACTAATCGCGAAACTCATAACAATTCAAAATGGCAGGCATCACGTCTAATTTATATGCAAAATTGCTATAATCTCAAAACGATACAACCTGGATAGGTGAATGTCTTGCGCAAAAGTTGCGGATTAATGTCGGAGACAATCATGCTGACAGAATCTGGCCATATTGGGTCAAGGTGCAAAAATGCAAGAGCTAATTAATTTGCAAAAACGCTATAACTCATTAACCAAAGTCGATATGTATGTCAAATTTGTTCACAAGAACCATGAAAAAGGGCTCTATTTACTTATGTGCACATTTTGGGATCAAAAAAGGTCAAATGGGGGTTCATTCAGGGGTCAAATATAAAAGAAGTTAATTGACCTAAATAGCTATGTCATCTTGTCGGCATCAATGAAAGTGAAAGAGAGTCCACAGTGAGCCTCGATCTGTGAGCCATCGTAAGGGTCAAGGTCCCAAATAAACAAAAATATCAAAGTTGAGTGATATGCTGATAACCATGATCATGTTGTAGGGATCAAGTGCCCACTCAAACGATAGATGCAAATAAAGTCACATGGTAATTATGTGCAATCTGGGAAAAACTTGAATATTGATGTGATAACACTGTCATTCCAAGTCTTTGTCTTCTTCACATCAACCTGACAGGCATAGTATCCTGCAGTGACTAGTTTTTTATTATGTTAATTAGATTAATTTATAATATTTTATATGCTAATTAAAGTTTAACTCATTCAAAGTGGAAATCAATCTAAATCATTGCTAACTCTTTGGGGCTTGTAACAATAGATTGGGGTCAAAGGTCACATGGACAGTGCACGTAGTCACCGCATGCTATACTCGTGTTGCTAAAAGCACAATCGATGCCCTTAGTATATCATGCGGTGCAGCCGCATGATATACTGCCTTCTCCGATTGCTTTCTTTCTTTCTTTTCTTCTTTCTTTGTACCTTCTTCAAATGCTAATAGTGCCAGATGCTTGGTCGAATTGAACCGAGAATTGGCTACAAGAACCCCTGTGAACCCAAGCTACTTCATATAGGGTGTAAACGTTTGACCATAGGGTCAAGTAGGCGGCCAATCGCGGCCATTGTTAGCGCTAAAACCTTTGTCCCTACTTCTCCACAGTTCGCATGTGCTATCGGATGGCCATTCGGTAACAGTGATTGCCAGATGCATGGCCTTATGGCCTTGTACGCAGATTTTCAATCCAAGGTCATTTAGGGGTCAAAAAAAGGGGGGCGTCTCTCTAACCCCTATTAGTATTCCAAAATGCTAAGTGTTACACGGTTGGCTGATTGAACAAGGACTTGTCAGAATAACCCTTGACCCAAGTGCGATTAACAGGATGAACAGATTGGGGTCCCAAAGGTCACTACGGGGTCCTTTACAGGTCAGGTTGCTCTTACCCTCCTTTTGTTGTTTCTGACACAAATGAAAATGGTGTATAATCACTAGGACTTTGTCAGAAGAACCGCGGACACAGGGCCCATATTTGGTGGCAGCCTATTTTGAAAATAGACTTAGGCATTGAGGGGTCAAACCAGGGCAATCTCTCTAACCCCCTCGATTTCAAATGCAGCTTCGGTACTGATTCCGCTACCGCAAAGACCTTAGTCTTTTCGAGAAATTTGGAAGTAAGTCCCAACTCGACCCATGTACCAACTCGCCCACATATGCAAATGTCCAGGTATACCAACTCGTTCCAACGTTGTTAAACAAAAGGCTCAGGTACCACAAACTCGTCCATACTTGGTCAAACCCATTAGGATAGGGAATTTAGTTTATATGATGATGCTTTTCATATGTGTTTGATACTACGATAGCTATGTGCTTATGAGAGTCAGATGATATTCATGTCTACCGCCTCTTTTCAATAATGAGAGAGACTAGTTAAGGAAGGAAATCTTTTTAGTAATGACATGGTATTGATTATGATACATGAGAGAGAAGCAAAGAAATCAAGCAAGATAAGCTTGTATATTGCCTATGGAAACCACGTAATTAGGCTAAGCATTAATTGGCATAAGGAATACCGTAACATTCATAAAGAACCACTTATACAGGAGCCTTGCGGCTCTTATACTTGATAACTTCATCGGCATGGAAGAACAGAGGATTCGCCACTGGAGGAGTAGGGTGCCTCACCACTTTTTAAGAACCACTCAAGCGCTGCAACAGTACTTGGTAATGTACTCAGCGAGGATCTATCTAGGGAGGGGGCGGAGGGGGCGCGAGCCTCCCGGTATTTCTGCAAACTCTTGCAAAATCAGCCCATTTTGGACAAGTTTAGCCTTTCAGCCCCCCCCCCCCCGGTAATTTTGACGTTTTTGAAATCTTGGATCCACCCTAATGGTACTGGAGCGCATAATGTGGTTGTTATATCCTCCAGGGTTAAAACAAGCAAGCAACATTACTGATTCTCAGCTGTTACAGCCGGCAGCCCACATAATGAACTCCCAGAAGCAGCCCAGACAACATTACAATATTGGCCCAGATAAGCCCAATATTGAATGGTTTATTGGCCCATATGGCTTACAATATGTACCCAGATATTTGCCCATGGCCTAGAATGGGCAATTAAAGAGTCCAACCTTGGCCCAAAGACTCTATCAATATTGGACCAATTTTTGCCACAATCTTATTTATGCTGGAAATTAATTGGCCTACCATTAACCAATTTAAATATGAGCACTAATTAGCATTAATTAAAATTGCAATTCACTACCAATAGATAGGACAGACCCCTCCCTCTTGATAAAGGGAAAGTGTTTGCAGTACACATTTGCAATAGGTAGTGAAGGAAGTTATAACGTTATTCAAAAATGCCGTGACATTGGATAATTTACCTTTTTCCGGACATGTAGTTCTTGTTTGAGTTAAATATGGTTGTGTTTACATTGCTTCCCTAATCAAACTATCTTGAAAATGATCAACCAAACGCATTATACTAATTATATAGTGTGAAAAAAAGTTGCATTTATCACTTCAGAAAAATAGATCGTCAGAAAAACCTAACATTTTGCTGGAAAAAAAAAATGAGACCACGCCCACACTTCACAACATTCGACCAAAGTTGAGTGGCAATGGAAAACCAATATTGCTCCAATATATGTAGAAGATAATGCCAATGCTAATATTGCCAATGGGGAACCAATATTGGCTAGATATTGATCTGGTCGACAAGATCAATGCCAGATGCTATTTGGTTAAGGGAAAAACCCCTATTGGCTCGATATTGGTCAAGCTAATGCCAATGTTAATTGCCAATGGAAAACCCATATTGGCTCGATATTGGTCGACAAGCTAATGCAATGCTAATATTGCCATGGGGAATCCATATTGGATCGATATTGGTCGACAAGTATGCCAATGTCCAATATGCCACGGGAAAAATATGGGCCAATTATATGTATGTTGTCTGCGGAAATGCTGAACAGGTCTACCTAAAGCTATCTCTCACAGTTAATGCGATCCCAGCTCACAAACCTTCTACTGATCGGTGGGGATTTTAACGATCAGCTAGTGCCTACAGATTCACTCTTCACTATCAACAAACACACCAATAGAAACGGTAAGCATGAAGGACTTCATAGAACAGCACAACCCTATACTTTGGATTACCACCAAATAGACTGGAATTATTCGGTTGTTATTCATTCCGTGGTAAAAGTAAACCAACTAAAATGTACTCGCGCGTTTCACAGAATCTCGCGCGAAACGCATACCATTGGTCTTTTCATGATTTCTATTTTTATAACACTAGATAGCGTACGCCTGCGTTGAAGAATAGGCGGCCCCGTAACGTGTTTGAAAAATTTTAAATAGTCATTACGGTCATCATTCGAACGCGGGCGCCCGCGTACGCGCATTCGCCGTAACCTGTTGGCCTGGAAACGGTACATGTTCTATGCAAATGCTGATGAATATCTGAATAATTGGTACACCACGTAGGTAAATCATGGAATATATGATAAATGTACACCACGTTATGGAATGGAAATAGTACGCACTGCGGGAAAGATGGTTACGTTTGAGCTGGCGTTCGCTATCTAGTGTTATTAGACATCGTGTGTCTTTTGCGGTTGTCTTTCGCTTGATGTTAAGGATTCATTACATAGTGTATGCCGCTTGACGCTCAGCGGCAGGCCGCTTGGTGCACGCCGCGTGCAGGATTGAGCTATGATAGTCAAGCTCCGCTCGAAAGTTGAACTCAAGTCAACTCAATGCGATTTGGCGCTTTGGGCAAAGCGGCAACCCAAACGGCAGGGAGATCGATTTATCGGTTTGACGCTTTGCCGCTTGGGGTCACCGCTAGCGGATTCGACACAACAGGGGGATTCTATTTATAACACTTGATAGCGTACGCCCGTGTTGAAGAAAAGGCGGCCACCGTAACCGTGTTTTGAAAATTAGGTCAGTCCGTTCCGTCAGTTATTTTATTGAGTTACCAAACACAATAGGTACAGTCAAGTATATAAAAGTTACAATATGATATATACAGTTAATACATTTAAAAAAAAACATATAACAAATTAAACTTCGGGATTATAATTATATAGATTATTAAGTCTGATTAAACAGCCCGTGGACAGGACGAGAACTGATGCGCGTGGACTGCATGAGGCCAGGGAAACAAAACAGGAAAGGAAAAGGAGTAAAAAAAACCAACCAATCAACGATATACCACCTCCCACATAACTTTCCCTCAAACAACCACACTCATCTCCCACGTATAACAACTACCCAAACACCAAATTAACTAACCCTACCATACAACCACCCACAAGGACATCCCCAAATAACAAAAGAAGTAAATTACCAGGATTCAAGGGCAAAAACTGAACCCCTAAAATCGACACCTTCACAAACCCTCCACCGCACAACGGCCCAAGGAACAGCACCTACACGCCAATCTTGGCCTAAAACACACTGGAACTATTCCAAAAAACGCACCAACAACATCCAATCCCACTCCGCCACTCACACCATCCCAACCACATCTCACTTTAACCATCCACACCCGAATAGCTGACCACAAAGCCAAAAAAACAGCGCCACACTCCGGCCTACCACCTGTAAAACCAAATCACTATCATAAAAAATACATCGGTCACAACCCACAAAACCACCTTCAATCCTAAACTCTCCCCCGCCTCCGTAGACCACTATATAACAACCAAAGGAGATTTCCACCCAACTCGCCGCCCAACAGTTATGACTCACCACAAGGATACTCACCCAAACAAAACACAACCCAAAATAGTAAACATACTCACAAACACTACAGGCAACACACTGGAATACATACCCTCTAAAACTTTCCTACATGGCCACGCACCACCACAAACTAATACCCACATACAAAACACCCCGATAGCCACAACAATGTCTGCAAAAAACTTTCCTCAACCCCAAAATTCAATATATTGTCAACCGCTCCGCACTCACCAAACAAGTCCACCAAAGACCCCCAAGTATCCGCCAAGCCCTACAACAGGACCCATACCCTAACCCCCACCTCAAAAACATACCCCCCACTCACCTCACCCGCCCGACACCAAACCACAAAGAACCTACCCACAAACATCACTCTAGAAACAACACACCCATCCCCAACACCAAAACTATGTATAGCAAAAATAAACACCTTCCTAGACAGCACCAGCCTCTCGCTAATCTCCAAATACCAAATACGACCTACAGCGAATATCATACCTAACCCATCCAACACAAATACAATCACAACAGAACCACACCTGTTACCCCCACATCTCATTTAAAACTATCATCATATACAAAACCACTCCTACCAGGGAGAGCATCAATCCACACACCAGACTAGCACATCGCAACACCCCATAAAATTCCCATCCACTTAAACACCCTCAAACCATTGGAATTAAAAACTGGCAAATAGTTCCATACAACAATTATTAAATCCTGCACCTAACACAGCATACAGCCCCAACTGGACATGCCCCCCCTTCTGCGAATGGATATAGAACAATGGCTGGGCGCACTGCCACAAGCAACAATACCGCAGCACACGCAATTCGCAATTTTAACCGTGGCGCACGCTGTGGGGAGGGCGCGAATGTAAAAACAGAATTACTTTCACGCGCGGATTAACAAAAGCCGAATAATTTTTGCCTATTAGCTGATGAATAAAGTCCCCAGCGATACCTATGCGCCGGACCTCCGCCGCAGATAGCCCACCCACATGAGGCGAGTGACTCCTGTCCAAATAATAATCTTAATCCTACTGTAATGATTATGTACAAAACTCAGGTACACAACATAAACACAAACATACAAAATTATATCAGAACAAAATTAAATTATGCAATTGATAAATCGCGTGCGTTGCGTGCATCGCGTCACTGTGCAAGCGCACACGACGCGAAACAGAAACTTAGCTCTGGATAAGAATTAGATATCTAATGCAATACGTGACTCGAAGGCAGAGTTAACAAAATGTATACAACTGGTAATATTTACTATGCAAATTCTGTGACACTCATTATAGTAATGAACATTTCATTATCTGCAAACTGTAAAAATTATATACATGAGACAGGCTGGATATCATCGTAGCTCGCTGGATTGGAATAGAAGGGACATTTATAACCAAGATGAAATCATCCTCAAACGTCCGTTTACATTACAAAGTTTACATAGATGATGGTGAGAATCGATTTTTGAAGCCACGTCCTTTCTCAATCATTAAAAAGAAGTTGACGCTGATCCTAAGCCTAGTAAAATTTGATCTCAAGTCTCGATTAAAAAAGAATAGTATAATTTTCAAGACAAAAATTGTTTAAGAGACAGTAGAAGAACGAAGAAGTTTGGTTTGAAAATTACGTTATACAGGTTATACAGAGATTGTTATAAACAGTTTAAGCTTACCTAAAATATTATCATTTAAATACAAAGTTGTAATTTATTGGTTATTGTATAGGGGTCAAAACAATATAAAAAACAAGTAATTTTTTTTTCAAACAAGATGACCATGAAAATTTATACCTGTGTCACATAGTTTTCTATTATCGATTAGGGCGTCGACACAAGTGATTTCTGGACGTTTTTTTAAACAGAGTTTGTTTAAATGCCACCAATTATTTTATCGTAGATTGAGCATAGAAGGAAGAGAGGGAAAACTAACCAACTCCCCTCTTACTGGCTTGTTTGTAGCTTTGTGTGTACTCCTAAATAGATTACATACCGTAATATGTAAGGATTCAATTGGAAGTTTATCAACAGATATTTATTAAGTAGAATCTTACGATTTTTAGTAACAACGGAGCCCATACTTCGCAGCAATAACTTAAATAGGTTTAAATGAGCACTAAATAATTTCATACAAACAAATAGTGGAGGGACCATACAAAAATTATTCTGATTTTAAAGCCAACTTAAAAACAACAAAACCAACAAAACCACAACTCCAAACATAACAAAACCCCCCAAACCAAAAAAAAATTAACCCAAACCTAAAAACCAACAACAAAAACAAAACCCAAACAAAAAAACAAAAAAACAAAAAAAAAAACCAAAAAAAACAAAATAAACAAAAAACAAAAAAAACATCTTACAAAAAAACCCACAACCAAAAACAACCCCCCCCCCCCCCACCCCCCCCCCCCCAAAAACCCAAAAAGTAGTAGCCTTCATTGCCTTTATGGAAGTCTTAAACATGGCCTTGTTTGAATGATCTGACGGAACGAAAACGATACCTAAATGCAATATTTAGTTTGTATTGTCAAAGTGGACCTACCATATTTAAAGTTATGATTTTCAGTGTATGCCATTTTATTGAAAAAATCATAAACGTTAGATGTATCGGATATTAAACTATTAGTTTCACAGTGTATACAGTAATCGTATAAATCTATCTAGAGCACATTAGGCCTTGGAGCTTTCAGAAAGGATAGATATCTGCATACATAAGACAGTTCAAAGATGTATCATTAAGAATGACTGGGTCACAGTGCGAATCAAATACGTTTGGAAGATCACTCAAAAATATGTTGAAGAAAATAGGGCTAGAACACAACCCAGGTTTTACGCCTACAGTGGTCTCAAAAGAATCTGGGAACGTATTATCAACTTTAATTGCAAAGGAAACCGCTTTGTAGATGCTTAATAATTTTAAAAAATTGCCACCAATGCCAGCATGAAATGTTTATTATAGAGCGAGCATTGCGCAACCGTATCAAAAGCTGCAGAAGAAAAGTCTACGACGAAACGAAACAAACAAAAGATAGGATTTTCCTGCACGATTAATATATTTATCAATCAGTGATTAAGTACCTAGGATATGGTCACTTGTTTCTAGGGACCCTTTCTTAAATCCAATTTGATTTGTGGAATTCGCGAATTTGTTTCTGTGAAATTATAGAGACGATTGATAATACAATTAAAAAATAGTTTACATAGATTCTAGATACCGCAATACCCTATAATTCTTGGATATTTTTTATGCCTTTTTATGTAGACTGTGAGAGAACTTAATCTCCACTTAGATGGAAATACACCCGTGTTGAGAATTAAATTGAACATATTTGTTAAAGCAGGTGCAAATGCGTAGATACCATCCTTAATCATTTCAGAACCGACTTCAATCTATTCCTGGGCTTTGCTTTTCTTTAAATGAGAAGCAGCTTTAATTATCTCGGACGGAGTTATCGAAAAGTCCAGTGCGTTAGTACAATTTTTCATTCAAGTTTTCTAGAAAACTATTGATATGTTTTCCAAATTAGCATCATTATGATGTAATGTCTTGTAATTAAAGTTAAGAAATGCCTCCCACTCCAAGTTGTAGGAGAGATCGGATTTACCGAACTTTTTTGCGTATTGCATAATATTCATCGTAGATTCCCAGAATGCCTTGGTCATTGTTTGTAAGTTACCAGCTTTTGAAAATGTATTTCTGAAAATCAGATTTTTTTCTAGATAATAATTTTATATAACTTTACGAACCATACGAGTATTGTGGGACTAGGACAAATTATGAGGTGTTTTTTGATACAACGGGTAAGTTGATCTAAGTTGACGCTATGCACTTACAAATCCTGTCGTACCAGTTCTTAAGATTTTTGAAACGTTTAAGACACTTTCCTTTGGCTTTAAGCCAGCTTTTTTGCCAAGTTGTTTAAACAAGTATAAAAGTTATCGAGGACCATTGATCAACACATATGTCAGAATCCGACAGATTGCATCATGAAAGATGTAAATCTGCCTTAAATTATCTTTGATAAAGCCACCTTCATACTTCAGCATCACGAGGCGACCAAGAGTACTGAATAGGGTCCATGAATTTCATTTTTCTTTTCAGAATCAGAGAAACCACCGTATGTGTACACCAGCCTGCTTGTAATGTACATGAAATAATACAGTGAATGGAAAGTGGCTTCAAGTCTTGAACCTGAAGTAATCAACATTCATTGAAAATATCAGATCGCATAACATTAATCAATTACAATAGGAGTACCTTTCCGTGGCACAAACAAGGGTAATTTCCCACACAAAGATCACCCAAATTTCGACGTTTTACAAATGCGAAGACTGTTGCTTTCTTTACAAGTTCTAAAGAGTTTTTTACCCATGGAGGCAGGTTCTTTTAATATCGATATTACGTCTAACAAGAGGGTCGTTAATACTATAATCTGTTTGTATATTCAGGTATTTTAAGCTATCATCGCCGATATAATCAGGTTCGTTAGAAGTTCTGGCGTTGAAATACGCCCATTATCATACAATTACCAACTGAAGAAAATTTAGCCAATATCCATTTTCAATTAATGAAAAAAATATCTTCTCTACGTTGACTATAGCCGGAAGTTGATGGACTAAGTAAAAATTACATATATAAACATATTACGAAATCCGAAAAATTGTTTGCTTAGCTTAATCCACATGAATTCAGAGTGAGAGGTGGGCTAAATTGATCCTTTTTAATATATTCAAGGCCGACGCGAATTCCAACCGCTAGCCCGCCAAATGCCTGAGGTGCGTTGTGAGAACGTGGTCTTTGCATTTTGAAACTATATGATCCTTCAAGGTCCAATAATGTCTGATGTCGCACAGTGAGTTTCGATAAGCAATATACAAAATCTTTCAAAAGTCTGAGTTGGGGACGAGGTTAATTTGAAGAGTACGAACGTGCCTAGACGTGGAAAAGAGACCATCGTTTGGTATTCCAAGTCATAGAAAAGTGAGGAATTTGGAAATACGTGAATTTTTAAATCAGAAAGCTAATTTTATCTATATGCTTGTTATTAACGTGAGAAGTTACCATTTCTTTCTCTGTTTGCGTTGTGATCTGAAGTTTAACATTACATTTCTACCTTGCAATCTTAAGTTGCTTACAGAGCAGACGGGTACCCCAGATCTTAGGTGAGATACCTGTCTCTGCTAGCAAGTGATCTAGTGATGTTACCATTTTTCAGGAGTTAATGTGATAGCAGGAAATCCACGTTCGGGATATTATCAAATCTGATGAGATATTTGTTATAGCGTTGGTCCAAATCAATTTGCCGTTTAACTCATATCTGCGAGGAAGACCCAGAAATATTATGAACTTCGTGTTCGAAAGTCTGAGCAGCGAATTCATTGATGATGCGATGAGCTCATGTGCATTCCATTTCAGCGACATAACCTTTACTGAATTGGTTATTTCATGGATAAACCACGCAGTCCGGTCGCGGGCTGCTGAAGATAACAAATTGCGTAGCTGGACTGAGCAAGTCTATCTACAAGGTACGCTGGAAGAATCTGGACCTCTGCACGGAGTATGAGGCGAGCAGCGTCGACCGGTGACAAGTGCGAGTTTCCAATCACGACCACAGAGGGTCGCGAATGCGATTGTTTCGTCGCGGAACGTTCCTTGTGAAGTGTTGGAGGATGACCGATTCGCTGTCTTGGTGGAGAAGACGCTTTTTATCAACGTGGATTGGAGATGATTCATGTGAATATCGCTTAGCAGGAGAAGCCACCGAATTCGTTGCAGGCGGTGCAGCAGGCAGATGTCGTGTAGAAGTGACTGAGTCGCGGATCTGGATTGAATTTGATGGTTGATTCTAACTAGTCAAGGAGGGCTTCTTAATGGAAGCGTTTGAATAAATTATTCATTACGGCCATCCATTCGAAACTGCACGCGTACGCGCAGCGCCGTAACCCGTTCGGCCTGGAAACGGGACAGCGTTCATGCAAATGCTGAATATATGAATAAATGGTACACCACGCTATGGAAATTCAGGGAAAATGAATAAAATGGTACACCACGCTATGGAAATAGTAACGCACTGCGGGAAAAGATGGTTACGGCTTTTGAGTCCTGCGTTGCTATCTAGTTTATAAATAGAAATCTGTGTTCTGACGTACATGATTGCGTAGTGACGTATATCATCATCCAGGCGGTATGCGGCATGGACATATGTAATGACCTATTCCATATCAGTTCGCACTGTTATGAGGCCCGCCTATTGGTGGTAATCAAAGTAGGCCTATCTTGCTACGAACGCAAGCGTTTTAGAACCGTACTGCGTCATATGCTGGTAAACGCATCGTACGAGGCCTAGCCCCAACGGCAATTGGTGCTAGTTTTTTAAAAATGAAATGGATAATAACCTTGCACAATCCGATTTGGTGCAATTGCTGGCGGCGGTCATCTATTACCCAGGCTTTTACCTTGTGTGTTTGTTGAAAGCTTTAAAATTAAAATTAGCCTAAGCGCAAAGGTAGAATAATTGAACATGAAAAAAAATATCGATATGAAAAAAAAGATCTGCGCTTGGAGCAAAACACCGACCAAGAAAACAAATTTTTGCGCAATCCATGCACACTCGGTTTTGGTGGGGGAACCCACCCCATTTCTGTAAAATTAGCAAGTTGAATATCTTGAAGTTTGGAATATTATTTGTGTGTCAGATAGTGTTTGTAACCATTTGGGACCAATTACCAGTTGGTGCAAGAGTGGGGCGAGTTCGGAAGGGAGTTGTCACTAGTGGGGCGAGTTTATACTGCGGTTTGTTAGGGGGGCGAGTTCTGCATGGGGCCAGTTTGTATGGGCCAGTTTGTTGACCTGGGGGCGAGTTTGTACTTGCATGACTTGGGCGGTTCATTCCGCGAACGTAACTCGTGGCAATGGAGCTGAATATGGTGGATATAAATTGTGGCAATTGTGTTGCTCTTTGAGCTCTTTTTTCGTAATATAACTATTTTGCAGTGGTGAAGATAACCGCATAATGCGCATGAGGTATGTGTTGGTGCTGTCTCGTTGGCTACCTTACCAAAGATAACGAGCATAAATAATCACGCGGTGACCGTATGGCATACTATCAAAATTCGGACAGCTTGCGCTTGAAGCCCTAAGGCTAAGAGCACGTAGTTGCTTTAGTTATGCTAAGCATAAACTCCACATTATGTCTTTAACATGTTGTTATAACGGATGTGGAGCTCTGCAAATACATACGTACTACCTTTGCCTCTCATCTACCTCAACTTTGTCGATCCCAAATTCCCTCCAAACGAGCGCAATATCCCTGCTTTCACTATCATCACAAGTTGGACATCATATACAATGCAGACATATGTGAAAAAATCTCAAAAGAAAGATAAAATCAAATTTTGAACAAAGTGCGCTCCGATAAAACTTCAGCGTTCCAGTACACGAGGGAAACAGAAATGGACAAGGCACCAGAGGTCAAGCAATAGTCACATGGGTCACAACGTGTTCGTTGTTTATCAACATGGATTAGTTTTCTCCAGTTAGCACCGTAGGCTGGAGGCAGGCGGGACCAATGCACTTTTCGTCTCGGCTCGAAAAGGTCCTGATGACGTCATGAATTTTAGTCTCTTTCGCCAGGACCTTCAATGGAATGCATTTCAAGTTAATCCCTTTGACGTAAAGGTGTTTTACATTCCCGTTTGTATTATTACTCTGCAATCACTTTCATTAT